>JAJIYU010010084.1:0-16469 GCA_030144865.1 Tinospora cordifolia | reverse complement strand
TATCATGTTGCATGACCAAGAGAGTATGCTCTGTAGTTGCGTCTTGTACGATCTTCTACATCAGAAATTGAAAGTCATTTTTCCTGTTTGAGAGAGTATGCTCTGTAGTTGTGTCTCGTACGATTTTCTACATTAAAAATCGAAAATCTGTGCTTATGTTGATTTATCATGTTATACTATTGGTATGTTTAATTACTGTTAAAATATTTATTTACTACGTTCTTGCACACAAAAAAATCAGATCAAATGATATTTCAACCACGTACCGGTACGAGGGACTTTCTGTGTTCCATGTAGAATTGGAACTGGCTGTCAATACTGACACCAGAATGGAACGGGGTTCAAGAATGATCCCACTAGAAATGGGTTGAGTTTCAGAATTAATTTCTTCCTAGATCTGGAGCACAGAGGTTATTCCCGTTCGGTCTAAATTACGACTGAAATGACATATTGGTTGGATCGAATTAATCTCTGAAAGTGTTTGATATGCTTGCATTGTCTGGTTGAAATAATGGATTAAATAGATGGAATGATTCACTGGGCTTTTTAGCTCACCTCCCCTATTTTTCACATCACAGCGAATTAATCAGTTTGCGAGGAGATTTATCTATTGACAGTTTTATTTATTTCAATGTAGGGCGCATCGGCCCAAGCTAAATCATGTATTTCAGCTTTGAATTTATTTTTCGCTGTAATGGATTATTGTACTCGAAATTTTTGAATGAATAAATGAAGAATTTTATTTACCATGATGTCATTTTGTATATAGACTAATGTACACAGGAACCCTAATGGATTTGGCTCCAAGAAGAAGAAAATGTAGCACAGGTCCATCTCCCGGACATCCCAAGATTTTTTATCAAAGAGAGTTGAACCGTCAGATGACGTGGAAGATGGGACTTGGAAGGCGGGGTGTTACATTACACTTAACCTTTAAGGTTGAAGGCTTAAAGAAGGCTTGGGATAACACCACAAGGACTATGAACGATTTAAGCGTCTAAGGTGGATATGATTTTCGAATTTTAACTTATTATTTTGATTCAAATAATGAATGCTTGTTAGTCTAGGACTATGCTTAACATTGAATATACTTGTATGCCTTGAGTTGAATATGCATGATGGTCGAATTTACAGATTAATGAGTGGTGATGCATGTTTCCAAAGATATGAGTGATATCGTAATCCATGTTATATTATTGATTAGGTAACATGCCTATGGAATGATGACTACCATATTTATAATGCTAACATGCTTTATTATTGAAAGTTATATCTAATATAATTCGTTATTCACATGATTCATCATTGAGGAAAGATTAATAAAGATTACAACCACGTCTCGACATGATGATCGACCATTAGGTGTCATCGCGAGTGTTCCAACCTAGACCCAGCTTGTTGGTTATTGAATTTCAAGATTTGGAATTGGGTGTTTGGAATCGCACAAGCTCAATTGATGAACTGGGCGTTTGGAACCCCACTTCATGGATGAAGAGTTTGAGCATTTGGAACCTCACTCCTTAGATTTGGAACGCTAAGGCAATTCCTTTCGATCTTAACGTCAATTGATAACAAGTTATTGTTTGAATCACCTAATCTATGTAAATATATGATATGTATGTTATATTTGGTTGAAATAATGATTAAAATATTTAGAATGATCTACTAGACTTATGAGCTCACTCCTTTTATTCAAAATTTTGCTTAAGTTAGGCATTTTAGCCCTAATTTCGTTTTCAATTTACAATTGTTTTATTGAATAAGTTCAAAGGTCACTGTACCTACTAAATATTGAAATTGATTTTTCTAGTAATGATGTAGATTTATTTCATTTAAAGATTTCAAAGTATTTTATTTGAAATCTACATAAGTTTATATGTCATAGGATGTCTCATAGTGTTGGGACAGTGAAAAGATAGAAAAAGAAGAAATAAAAAAAGAGATAAAGTAACAATTCATCTCTCGGGTGGCCTCAATGTTAATATTACATTTTTCACGTGACAATAACGTGTTGAATTATTTGGGTTTGAGAGTATTTTGATAATTGCACCCTCCAAAACTGGATTAGAGCCTCAAGGGAGAGGTTGGGTGTTACACAACAAAAGGGGCTGACTACTTTCATCTTGTAGGGGCTGATGGTAATTCCAATAGCTTAAGGTATGTTATGGGACAATGCCAAGAGATAAATAGTGCGAAGCCCATTGATGAGTAGGGTCGAGTATAACAATCGTATGATCACCCGCTTTCAAGTTGGGCATATTTAGTTATATTGGGTCATTGTGTTAGGATGTGCTTGAGAGGAGTAATCCAAGCTATTGTTGACAATGCATTGTACACGACGACATTATGCACGAGATGTCATCAAAATATCGAAATGTTCCAAATGATATGCTTATCCTGTGTTTTGCATGATGATTACTACTAAGACCTTTTTTTTAGCTATGAGATATGAGTATGTGCGAATGGATGGCTTAGAATAAGAGTATTTCAAGGTTGCATGGACTTCTAGTGATCCTTAAGATATGCCCATGACACAAGGCCTTTCAAATATTTTAATTAGGAAGCATTGATGTTTGCCAAATGTGCTTATGAGGGAGAAAGTAAGAATGTTTGATGAGTCACTAAGGTATTAAAAGAATGACAGGTACAAAATTTTTTAGATAGGTCAAGATTTTATTGGAAAAAGTTGAAGGAAAGGGTAGGCAATTTGGTGAGTAATCTTGAGAGTTTCTTTAGCTCCTTACTAGATAAATCTCTAGAAAAATAGAAATTTTATGAAGGATGATAGGAAGAAGTAGTAGTGAATAAGACAGAAGCCACGTGGTGATTGTGAATAAAGCATAGGTGGAAATTTTCCTTTTATGAAAGCATAAAAAATAGGTGAATAAGGGTGTTTTGTTATAAAGTCTTTGGCTAGGAAGTAACACCCCGCCTCCCATGCCCGGCTCCATGTCATCCTACGGTATCTTACTTTGGGCCGCCAGAGAGGCGGGCCCGTATTAAGTTATCCTTATTTTATTTTTTTTTTCATATCCATGAAATATTCTATGCATATTAATCTATATACAAAAATCTATGATGCCATGAAATAAAATAAATCTTTTATTATTAAATAGAAAAATTCAAGGGTTACAACGAAATGAAACATTAATTGAATTTGGGCACACATGCCCTACAATGAATAAAAATTCCTACATATTACATGACCCTCCTGTCGCCTTGAATATTTAATTTCTTAAAATATGAAAATAAGGGATGAGCTGTAAAACCCAGTGAATCATCCCAAATATTTAATTCATTATTTCGATAAAATAAAACATGCGTAGCAAACACTTACAAGGAATTAAATGATTCAACCAATTAATTATTTTTATTGTCATTAAATACCGAAAGGATACCCTCCAGCATTCCATCCCTAGGGAAAGAGCTACTATACTGAGCTAAACCCATTGGAGTAAGATATGATCAAATCTAAACCCTTTATTACTTTACAACCTCTTTTTGAAATGCTCACGGTGCAAATTTGACCCCGTGCCGGTACTTGGTTAAAATCTTTATTTAATCTTTTATTAATCGGAATAACATAACAAATAACTAATTAAACATAATTTAAACATTCCAATAGTATAACAATATATCATAGATCAATATCTAAAATAAAATGGGGAAGCTGACTTTTGATTTTTGGTGTAAAAGATCTTACAAGACGTAACTACAGAGCATACTCTTTCAGTCATAAACAATATAATAATTGAAATACATAAATTAAAAAGACATGTAAAAGAAAATAAGCTAACCACACAAGTAGACATTATTTGAATCAAAATAATTAATTAAAAGATGAGAGTCATTTCACCGCGAGATCACTTCTTAAATTCCTTTCAGATCTTTTCGTCAAGATCTGTGTAGCAATTTATTACTATCGCTTCGCAAGCTGTTTAGAACAGTTCAAGAAAAAGAAAAGGGACTAAAGATGTCAAGAAGGAGGTAGAAAGAGTAAAAAAAAACTTTATTTAATTTTTGTTAAGATAAATGAAATAAGTGGAGTGAGAAGATTTATATAGAATCTCCGAGGGTTAGTTTTATAATATTTTATTTTTTTAATATAAAAAACTTCTTTTTTTTTTCTTTAGTTGGAATGGCTAGAAGTTTAAGGTTTGAGAATAGGTTTTTTTATATTCTTTTTTGCGATTTTTCTCAATTTTTTTGGTTGTTTTTCGTTTTTTTCTCCGTTTTCGTATTTTTCTAATTTAACTTTTTTCTTTTTAATTTCTGCGCGTGCGGCGCGGTTTCACGACTTCGCGAATTCCCGTATTCCTGCGGGAAGTGGAGTGCAGACTCTTTTGTTCATATATATATGAGATTAGCCAATGATTTATAAGATTAATTCTTATATATAACTATATAAGGTTAATACGTGGGCACCACATATTAATTGATTGTTGGTGGTTTCTTTCAGCACATGCAGCATACGTGCATGTTAATGAGTGTACATAATATCAACACACACACATTAATAGGTTAATGAACTTATACACATTTTATAAGATCTATAATATTTTTTTTCTTTAGCTTATATATATATGTGTGTGTGTGTGTTTTTCTTTATATTATTCATTTTTAGATACCTTAACATCGCACCAAAATTTCTTAATCAATGCTATTTTACATATATATATATTTTCACACATGTATACAATTACACATTATTAAACACTTATTCATTGTTATATATTTATAAATACACCACACGTATATATATTTATATTCATTGTTATATGCTTTAATGTTGCATTAAAATGTATTTATTTTTCTTACTTTATTTTATACCTTAATATACATAATTTATGTAACCAATATTAATAACTTCTCAAAGTTTGATTATTTTATTTTTTTGAATTTCGTACAAAATTATTGGGTATTATATAGGAGTTCATGGAAGTTTGCATCTTCTCTCATCCTTATGCGTAGTGTATAAATGGAAGTCTTGCATCTTTTCTTAACCTTTATAGATTATCTAGCTTTCACAACCACCCCATATTTAGTTTTCTCGCACATCTTAACTTAGGTCGAGCAAAACCTTTGTGGGATCCGTACTTTCCTTAGGCATTGACTCTTAGTGAATAGAAGGAGGCTTGAACATTAGAGTTGTGCCTTTAAAATGTGAATTTTTCATCTTTGCTTGATAATTTTGTTTGGTCCTTAGAGTCATGAGATCAACACACATGCAAATCTTTCCTTTTGTACTTGATTTCTCATTCACTTCTCCCTTTTTTCCCCTTGGCTAAAATCATGTGACACCTCGGCTCTCGGTTTCCCTCTCTCTATCCATGCGAGGGGTCGTCGAGGCCACGTGCAGAGACAACTCATGCCCGTCCAGCGGGAGATGCCAGGCTCGAGTCGTTCTTCGAAAGATAGAGGCCACGTGTGGTTGGTTTTAATTCTCTCTCTATCTCATGCTTCAAAACTTTCTTTCAATTATGTTGTGAAGTCAATTTAAAACATATAATGAACGTTAAAATGCCAATTCTTTTTGTCAGCAAAATGAAATTCGTCAAGAAAATGTATGTAGCAGTTCAAAATATGTACAAATTCAATATGAAAATATAGTTCAGAGAAAAATAAAATAAGGCCCAAGTTTGACACATACTAAAATTTATAAGAAAGACATTTTAAAATATGGAGGGCGCATTGTAATACCCCAAATTTTTTAAATGCGTACACATAGAAATTGAATTTTAATTTCATCATTTACTCAGAAGAGTTAAAAATCCAGATTTCTCTTTTTGTCATAGCAAGATGGGAAGCTATATTCATTTTCTTTCAAATTAAGAAATGAACATATTTAGAATTTGACCACTACTTCAGAAGATGAGTGGATCGAGTTTTATTACCTATCCAATGAATTACACCTCTAGAAACCCTCCAAATAAGTAAAATTTCTCTAGATCCGTAAAAAATTGTAAATGAACAGTTAAAATTTTTAAAATTCAATTTTAAATTGATAAACTCTTAGTTTAGAAGGAAGATCTGAGCTTATTTGGTTTAGAATCACTTTATACGTCAAGAACCCTCAAATCCTTAGTTTCTGATACTGAATCTGTATAATTTTCTCAATGAATACACAGATCTTGAATTGAAATAATTGAGAGGTTAAGATTCCTATCTCAGACCTTTAGATCCTTCTTAGATTAATCTAGATCGTCGCTCTGAAGCTCTGGGATGATTCAAAAAAATCTGTCCGTGAAATGACGAAATTAGGGCTTAAATTTTTAAATATCGCGTAACTACCGCAGTTACTCCTGTGCCCTAATTTTTTTCATGATTATCCTCCAATGACCGTGGTTGGCCATTCAGTGACCGCGGTCGCTAATGCAACATTTTATTTTTTCCACATTTTTCTAACTATTCGACATTCCAATTTATTTTATTTACATAAAATACCATATAATAAACATTTAAAACATGTTTTCAAACATTTCTACATTTATTTCATAATTTTTAAAAAAATTCATTTTTGATGTAAACGCATTTGAAAAATTCGGGGTATTACAATCTACCCCCCTTAAAAGAAATTTCGTCATCGAATTTTAAATAGAGAGTACTTGCATAATGTGTGCCCAATCAGTCGATCTTGGTGAAGAGATCCGGGTACTTCATCTGCATCTTGCTCTCTAAGTCCTAGGTTGCTTCCTCTAGGTTATGATACATCTATGGGACCTTGACTAGGGGTATGGCCTTGGTCCTGAGACTCTACACCTTACAATCAAGGATATTCACTGCTGGCTCCTCGTAAGTAGCATTGTCCCTAAGTACGACATCCTCCCAGTGAATGACATGAGAAGGGTCTGGCTCGTACTTCCAGAACATCGAAATAAGGTACACATTACGTACTGAGGACATTCTACTTGGCAAATTAGCTCATAAGCACATGCACCAACCCGTCTGAGAATCTCAAACAGACTGATATATAGAGGTGCTAGCTTCCCTTTCACTTCAAACTGACAAATCCCCTTTTGTGGGTTGATCTTCAGGAACACACGATCACCTGATTGGAACTCTAGGAGTTTGCTCCTCCTGTCAGCATAGCTCTTTTTTCTGCTTAGTGTTGTAGCTAGCTTCTTCTAGATTATCTTAACTTGTAAGTTCATTTCCTCAATCAACTCAGGTCTAGTGAGTACCTGGTCTTCAAAACCCACCCAACAAGATGGTGATCTACAGGGTCTACCATAGAGCGCCTCATATGGAGCCATCCTGATGCTTGCTTGATAACTATTATTATAAGCAAGCTCAGCTAAATGTAAATGCTTGCTCCAACTACCTTTGAAATCCATGGCACATGCTCTCATCATATCCTCCAATATCTGTATAACCTTTTTTGATTGCCCATCTGTCTACAGATGAAAGGTTGTGTTCATGGTGAGTCTGCTCCCCAATTCCTTCAGTAAGCTCTGTCAGAACTGAGATGTAAATCTGGAATCTCTATCTGACACTATCGTTCTGTGAACACCATGTAGTTGCACAATCTCTCTAACATACACTCACCCAGTCTACTCACTGTATTAGTGGATCGAATATGCAGGAAGTGCGCTACCTTTGTCAATCGATCCACGATGACCCATATGGTATCTTCCCCTCTTAGACTTCTTGGTAGGCCGTTGACGAAATCCAGTGCAATACTGTCCCACTTTCATTCTGGTATCGAAAGTGGCCGTAACAATCCTGATGGCTTCCTGTACTCGACCTTCACTTGCTGACAAGTCAGACACCAGGAGACATATTGGGCAATGTCTCGCTTCATCCCTCTCTACCAAAAGGTTTTCTTCAAATTCTGATATATCTTATCCCTACCTAGATGCATAGTGTATCTGGTCTAGTGTGCCTTATCCAGTAGGGTTCCTTTCGCCTGTCTAGAGCTAGAAACGCAGAATTTATCCCCCAATCTCAATGCACCATTCGAATCAAGCCAAAAATCTGTATGCTTGCCCTGCCTGACGCCCTCAATTAGATCCGAAATCCATCTATCAGTATTTTGTTCCTCCTTAATCTGGCGTAAAATGTCTAGCTGGCAAGTCACCGCATATAAATAGGCATATCTCTCATATATGTCTAAATTCAAATTTTACTACCTAATCAGCTGATACATCTATGCAATCTCCTCATCCTTCCAGATAGATTTTCTGCTAAGCACATCAGCAACCACATTCACCTTGCCTGGATGGTAGTGTAGCTGAAAGTCATAATTATTGAAGAACTCTAGCCATCTCCTCTAGCGAAGATTCAGTTCCTTCTGAGTATAAATATACTTGAGGCTCTTATGGTCTGCATATAAATCAAAGTTCTTACCATAAAGATAATGCCTCCAAATCCTAAGTGCAAACACGATCGCTGTAAGCTCTAGATCGTGTGTGGCGTAATTCTACTCATGTGGCTTCAGTTGCCATGAAGCATAAGCCACTGGTTGTCCCTCCTGCATCAGTATTGCACCCAATCTACTAAGTGATGCGTCTATGCACAGGGTGTACTTCACACCATGGCTAGGTGTGATTAGAACTAGTGTTGTAGTCAACAGTTTCCTCAATTTCTAAAAGGAGTTCTCACACTGATGAGTTCAAATGAACTTTTCCCCTTTCCTAGTCAACTTTATCATTGGACCCACTATCTAAGAGAAATCCTCAACAAACTTGTGGTAGTATCCAGCTAAGCCAAGAAAACTCCTAATCTCTGTGACTGTGGTGGGTTGCTTCTAGTCGGATACTGCTTGTACTTTCTCTAGGTCTACTGCTATCCCCTCAGCTGAGACTACATGGCCAAGAAACTTGACCTTCTTCATCCAGAACTTGCGCTTGCTAAACTTGGCATATAATTGGTTCTTTCTCAAGATCTTCAAGACTATATGCAAGTGCTACTCATGCTCAGCATCTGTACGAGAATATATTAGAATGTCATCCACAAAAACTTGATAAACTGATCTAAAAACTGGCTGAAGACTCTGTTCATGAGATCCATGAATGCGGCAGGAACATTGTTTAACCCAAAAGGCATTACTGTAGACTCAAAGTGACTATACCGCATCCTGAAGGTTGTCTTCTGTATATCAGACTCTGGATCTTCAACCCCGACCTCGATCGATATTAGAAAAGTGTTGTGCCCCTCTAAACTAATCAAAAAGGTCATCAATCCTCGACATGGATACTTGTTCTTGATTATAACATGATTCAGCTTTCAGTAGTCGATACACAACCTCATGGATCCATCTTTCTTTCTAACAAATAAGACCGAAGCTACCTAGGGAGACTGGCTTTGTCTCATAAAACCCTTTGCCAGAAGCTCGTCTAAGTGTGTCTTTAGCTCTATCAGCTCCACTGGTGTCATTCTATATGGTGGAATAGCTATGGGATTGGTACCTAGATGCAGCTCAATCTTAAACTTTATCTGCCTGTGTAGTGGAAGTCCAGGCAGATCATCAGGGAACACATCAACATAATCACAAACCACAGGGATCCTCTGAATGTCCCTAGTTCCCTCTGCATCCTCATCCACAAGCTGCCTAAAGTATTCTTTCTACTTGATAGCATATAAGAAAGCTAGTCTAGGACTTCTCGACATTTTTCGCATATTCCCCTCAATCTTAATCAATTCACCATATGGCAACCTGACAGTAATTCTCCATCTCTAGCAATCAATTTGTGTCTGATATTAAGTCAACCAGTCAATCCCCAGTATCACATCATAGTCGCCAAAATAAGCAGAGATCCACTGAAATCAACCGATCTTCGAATGTGAGTTCACATCTACATAACTTCCTTGAACTCACAGTATAGCCAATCAACGTAACCACCTCTAAGGTCTTAGTCAAAAGGCTCATCACCAACTGTAACTTATTCACAATATCCTCAGAGATAAAAGATCTAATATTACTAGAATCAAATAACACCTGCACAATAACGTCAAAAAATAAAAACGTACCTTCCAACGCTGGAGTGGGATCTGTCTGGCTGTTGGCTACATACAAGTGAACCTAAGTCTGCTGCTATGGTTGTGATCTATGTTGTGTAATGCCTACAATTTTAGTGTTGTAATAACCAAAATTTGAGTTATAATTTTAAAAAAAATATTTTAAATTTACTATTCAAATATATGGTTATTGTTCACAAATACGGTCACTGTTTACAAATACGGTCACTATTTTGTCGACAGACAAAATAAGATTCGATGGTTACTGTAGCTACAGTAACAGGCACTGTAGCTATAGCAATAAACTATTTGTAACTGTGTGGTTTTGTCTTTTTCTGCCAGAAAAATCTATATAAACCACCCCCCCCGCACCATTCTGAAAATTCATTCCAGCAAGAAAGAAAGAATTTTTTTGCTTACTCTCTTCTCTTCTCTTGTTCTTCAGCTATTTTAGACAGCAAATATAGTAGTAGGAAGGGGAAAAACCTAGTTTCTGCATAGCATTAGTAAAGATTTACTGTTTGGTACCTCTTTTGAAGCAATTGGAGGGTTTTTCAGATCAAAGCAGGTATAATCACTCTGCTCTAGTCTCTATTTAAGATCGGAGATGTCGTTGTTCATTTTAGTACACATACGTAATTTACTGTTCATATATACGGTATTGTTCATACGGTACTATTCATTGTTACTATTTAGCATTGTTTATATATACAGTACTGTTCATACGGTACTGTTCATGGACATCGATTAAATCACATTTTCGAAATGTAGATCCTGAAGACTGTTGGTCAAAGCCTCAAAACAAGTTGAGATAATACTACAATGATTCAGAGAAATACTACTGAAGTGGAAGTGATTACTCTACTCTGTGGTAGTATTTGAATTTTAATGCTGAATATGTGATGTTTGCATTGTTTGAATGCCTAGAAATATGCAAGGTTATTGACTAAATGATTTGTGAAAGATTTTCCTTTATTTTTAATTTATTTATGACTGAGAGAGTATGCTCTGTAGTTGCATCTTGTACGATCTTCTACATCAGAAATCGACAGTCATTGTTTTCATTTATGAAAGTATTGATTTATGATGTCATGCTGATGGAATGTTTAATTATTGATGAAATATTTATTTTATTATGCTTTGTTCACAAAAAGAAGATTAAACAAAGATTTCAACCAAGTACCGGCGCGGGGACGAATGTCCTTCGTGTGTATTCCATGCAGAATTGGAACTGGTTGTCAAGATTGACACCTGAATGAACTGGATTTCAGAAATGATCCCAGAGAGGGGTTTGAGTTTCAGAATTGATCTCTCTCCCCAGATCTGGAACACAAAGGTTAACCCCTTTCGGCCTAATTGACAACTGTTGATAAATAAATGTTTGAAACGCCTAATGGATGATAAGTGTTTGCATGTTTAGTGTTTGGTTTAAATAATGCTATGGATGTACTGTGTATGATCCAGTGGGCTCTTGAGCTCACCCAATCATTTTTTCAGGTAACTATTGAAGACATCGCCCCAGCAGATCAATGTAAATTAATAACAGTGTACCTCACAGTATGAGGATAATAGAAAATGAAGTGTATTGTAGGGCTTGTGACCCACTATATTTGATCATGTCAGATGTCGATAGTATTTGTATTATCAAAAGATGGCTATGGAGCCCACATAATTATTTGTAACTCTGATCATGAATCAATGTTTTCAGTTATTTTGAAATACTGAGATTATTGTGTTTCTGTTGTATTTATACTCTATACCTTGGATATGAACTGGTGAAACTATCAGATGTGAAAAATGATGAAAAGGAAAAGTAATATCTCCAGTTCTCAGATAGAAAGCAGGATTGACAGAATTCGGAAGAAATGATGTCTCAAGCTACAAGACAACCACGTCGCCTATGACGTATGTGAGAAAGATCGGGAGCTGGGGTGTTACATGTTGTGTGAGAGCTGTCTGGGTTCGGGTCTGTGGCTGTAGCTGAGGTGCACGAGTCATTGCTCTAATAGGATAATAATAAGAAATGTGTTCCTCCTAATGGCATAGAAAACACAGCCCCTTCTTCCTCACCTCCTCTTTCTGTGCATTTACAAGTTAGTTGGGATGAGGTGGCTGTCTCTGCCGTTTATCCCAAGTCTGTGTCAACCTCTGAGCCTAAGGTGCTCTATGTGCCTCTTGACCACTCCGTCTCACCTGTGAAGGTCCTACAAACTGGTCTGATCTGGTCTTCTTCCTACCCCTTAGTGTCTACTCAAACTCCAAATCCCTCTCGACCATCTGCGCTCTCTCCATTGCATCTAATAAGGTTGTCAGTTTAAATATCACTCTAATACCACTCTATGACACCCCGGGCCCCTAGACCGAAACCCAATCCTCTTGCATGCGTCACATCGGGCCCAGCGAATAGATAACCACCCCCTTTAGCTTAGATGCCGTGTGTGCGGGACTTTACACATTTTCGGGGGTTTGATCCACCAGGACTCGGGGTTGTCAACCTTTTTTTTTTCAACTCTTTAAATCTGTTCTCAATTTCATTAAACGAGAAAACATATTAATCTTGATTGAAAGTTATACTATGCATGGCAGCAAATTTCATACCTCAGAAAAATACTTTTAAACACTTTACCAGATTTTTCACCGTCAGTATTTATAATAAATCAAGATACTGCAGCAGAATCAACTATCAAAACACACAGCCAATGTTGTACAGTTTAGATATATCAGAAAAATATATATTTTGTTTGCAGCAGAAACAATTCTTCAAAAGCTTACAGAAAATCCATAGTTTAAAACAAATATAGTGTTTCAAAATTTATTTCACAAATTCTATACACCAAAATAGGCCACATGCCTCAGTTTTCTTCATAAATACAAAAATGGTAAAACAGTTTAAATCAAAAGAAACACAAAGTCCTTTGGTAATCTCCCAGTGAGGCTAGCCTACAACATCCATACGTCGTTCAGTCAGTGTACTCCACCTTTGTGAGTACCTGTAAAAGAGAGTGGGGTGAGCTCAAGATCCAAATGGATCATCCCTATACATCACTAGCATTATATAAACCAAAATCCAAAATATGCACACACTTTCATTACATTAATCGTTTCAAACATTCAATTGTTTTGTTGTATTCTAAGACCGAAAGAATTATACTCCCAGTGTCCCTCTGTGACACGAAATTTATCCTAGTCAGTACCATCTTGAGCCATGATATCATTTTCGACCTATCACAATATCCAAGAACAGGTGCAATGGCGTATGTTCACTGCTCACCATCCGAGGAACCCTCAGCTGTCGTAAGCGTGGGATTCAAAAGATGTCATGCAGCAAATATGGCCATGTCTACGAGTCTCAACAGATGCCACCATTGCCCCGGTACGTGGATTCAAATTATTCCATTAATCTTCTTTTAGTTTCAATCATTTTTATTTCATACCATATCATCGTGCAAGGTATTTATCTCATGTAGCAGGCAATAGAAATAACCAGACATTGTGTTTCATATTCAATCAAATACTTAAAGTATATAAGCAGACACTATGCTTCATATTCAAACAAATAGTAAAAGTATATAACCAGACACTATGTTCAATCGTAAATCAAAGCATTCAAGAATTATACACATCCAGCATGCATCTAACATCCTAGGCTACACAAGTATCATGTTTTGAACTTTAAGTCTACATAATATTAGTGAGCAAGAGAATACCGCCCACCTGTATATGTCAAATGACCCTTGCACCTACTTGCGAAACTCAAATGCTCAAGGTCCAAAATTTGAAAATGTAAATTTCATCATTTACTCAGAAGAGTTAAAAATCCAGATTTCCCTTTTTGCCATAACAACATGCAAAACTTTATTCATTTTTTTCCAAATTAAGAATAGAACATATTTAAAACTAACCACCACTTCAAAAGATGAGTGGATTGAGTTTTATTACCTATCCAAGGAATTGCACCTCTAGAAACCCTCTAAATAGGTGAAATTCCTCTAGATCGGTCAAAAACTGCAAATGAACAGTTAAAACTTCTAAAATTTAGTTCTAAATCGATAAACTCTTAGTTTAGAAGGAAGACCTGAGCTTATTTGGTTTAGGATCGCTTTATTCGTCTAGAACCCTCAAATCCTTAGTTTTTGATACTGAATCTGTATAATTTTCTCAATAAATACATAGATCTTGAATTGAAATGATTGAGAGGTTAAGATTTTTACCTCAAACCTTTAATCCTCCTTGGATCAACTCTGGATCGTCTTTCTAAAGCTCTAGGATGATTCAGAAAAATTTGTGCCTAAAATGAGGAAATTAGATCTTGAAAATTTTTAAATATCGCGTAATTACCGCGGTGGGCACTTTAGTGACCGCCTTCACCCCTGTGCCCTAATTTTTTTCGTGATTATCCTCCGATGACCATGATCACTAGTGCGACATTTTATTTTTCCCATGTTTTTCTAAGTTTTTCCAACTATCTGACATTCCAATTTATTTTATTTTCATAAAATACCATATAATAAACATTTAAAACATGTTTTCAAACATTTTTACATTTATTTCATAATTTTTTGAAAATTCATTTTCGATATGTACGCATTTGAAAAATTCGGGGTTTACACACATGCCCAGTTCAAATGATTTACAACAAAATAATAAAACAGTAAATCAAAAAGAAAGTTGTGACAACCTCTCAGTGAGGTCTCAACCAAAATGACGGCCCCGTGTGGCTGGCTTGCTCTTGTAGTGTCAATGATCACCTGTAATGAAATAGTGAAGTGAGCTCGAGAACCCAATAGATCATCTCTATGCATCACTAGCATTATAAAGATCAGAATACGTACCATGCAAATACTTTCATTACATTAGGGTGCTTCAAATAGTTTATTGGTTATTTGGTTGTAACCTATGACCGAAAGAGATCCGCTCTCGATGTCCTCCTATGGTCTCGGGAGCGACTCCAGAGGTAACGCTATGCAACCTATTACCTTCGAGTCAGGAAGTGACTCTGATAACGCCATGTGGCCTATTACCATACAATCCCACATCTAAGGATAGAGGTAACGCTATGTAGCCTATTACCTTTTTGTCTGAAGAACAATCAGCTGTCACAGGCAGCCTGGGTAGGGACACCCAAGATGACGCTATGCAGCCTATCATTGTCCCAGTACATGGAGTTTTAAATCTTATTTTAATCTTCTTTATTTTCACATTCCATTCCAATCCACATCCCATCACCATGAATAACTTTCAAGTAAACTAATAAGATATGTTCAATCATTCATGGAGATCAACACATGAACTCTCTACCCATGCATGTTATAATATAGGTACCAAACATCATGGATATACACCAAGTCATTCCAATCAAGAGTAACCAAGTAAGTCCTTACATGATTCTAAATACAGAATAAGCTAACCAAACATCATGTCATGCATTCAAAATTTGAATAATACTAGTGAGCAAGGAAATCTCATCCACCTTTATCTCCTTTTCTTAGTGCCTTGTTCATCGCCGTACACGCCTTAGATCTTCAACTATGAGATTTAGATAAGTTAATGTGAGTCTAAGGCATTCAAACATGGTCAAAGTCCTTGATTTGTGTCATTTGCATTGATATTCCATAGTGTATCCAAGGCTAGAACGAAAACAAAAGAAAAAAATGGTTGGTACGATCGCCGGAATTGGCGACATGTGTTTAACACCTCAATACACACACCTTATGCTTCAAACACTCATCAAACTAAAGGAAATCTTTATACCTTCAAGATCTACACCTTTCCTTTTCGCTTCACGCCAAAACAAAGCCTTGCAATGTAATACCTACAAATTCAGTGTTGTAATACTCGGAATTCGAAGAAAAAAAATTAAAAATTTACTATTACTGTTCAAAAATACGGTTACTGTTCACAAATACGGTCACTATTTTGTCGGCAGACAAAATAACTTTCGGCGGGTTACTGTAGCTACAGTAACAGGTACTGTAGCCACAATAACAAACTATTTACAACTGTGCAGTTTCGTCTTTTTCTGCCAGAAAAATCTATATAAACCCCCCCCCTCATTTTGAAAATTCATTCTAGCAAGAAAGAAAGAATTTCTTTGCTTACTCTCTTCTCTTATCTTGTTCTTTAGCTGTTTTAGACAACAAATATAGTAGTATGAAGGGGAAAACCCTAGTTTCTGCATAGCAGTAGTGAAGATCTACTGTTGGGTGCTTCTTTTAAAGCAATTGGAGGGTCTCTCTGATCAAAGCAGGTATAATTACTCTGCTCTAGTCTTTATGTAAGTTGGGAGATGTCGTTGTTCATTTCAGTACACATACGTAGTTTACTGTTCATATATACGGTAATGTTCATACGGTACTATTCAAGATTACTATTTGGCACTGTTCATATATACGGTACTGTTTATGGACATCGATTAAATCACATTTTCGAAACGTAGATCCTGAAGACTGTTGGTCAAAGCCTCAAAACAAGTTGAGATAATACTGCAAGGATTCAGAGAAATACTACTGAGG
>JAJIYU010010083.1:0-16401 GCA_030144865.1 Tinospora cordifolia | reverse complement strand
TTTCAGAAAAAAAGTTGTCCGAGCTTCCATGTAATGCTATTTCTGGTTCTAATTTATTTCTCAAGCCTCACATGAAACAAATGTCAATGTTGACGTGGTCGTGCTACTAGTGTAAGATGGGTATGTGGTGAAAGCTTGGAAGCATTATGATGAAAACAAGAGCGCAGATCCTTTTCAAGCTCTGTTGTGATGATACCAGCACCACTAACTCCTGGGAAAGGTTGCACATACAAAGCCAATGCCACTACCGCTAAGATTTTGATTATTCACTCAGACACATTTCGAACTAAATCAAGGAAGGATGATTTCTCTTGTAAGGGCATGTATGATTTCCGAAAATTATACAAAAAAAAAAACTTCGTGAAAATTATACTTTCAAAAATCTTTTTCTTTGTTGTTGGTTATTAGTTACTCAATTTTTCATATAAATCTAACTTCTTCAAAATTTAATTCAAAGAAATTTCATTGTAATATTTTTTTAAACGGTAAGAAAATGATAGATTCGAGAAGATTTTTAAAATGCTTCTCATTTTTCTTTTGCACAATCAAGAATGATATTACTTATTTTGGTTAAGGTTGAGCGTCATCGTGAAGGTAGACTGGAACCTATGCATGCTCCAGAGTTGCCGCTGCTAGCAACATTTCACCTTTGGACCTCTGGAAGATTGTTCCCAAATTGATTACATTTCTTCCCTCCTCGTCCTTGAGGGTAAAACTCCTCCAAGCTGCAGATGAGGGCTAACTCTAAAAACCCAGTTCCGTCCATCGGGCAATCTGCTTTCAGCTTCTCCATGCAGCATCCTAATGCCCACGTTACCATTGTCGCTTTATCCTAATAGAGGTTGAAATTACCACATGCTTCCTTATAATTAACAGATTTAGTTCTCTTTGCAACTAAATTAGGCCAAGTTTAATGAACTATAAACCCCCAACTCCAACTCTACCCACTAAATTAATAGGGTAAACCATATAAACGCCAGACAACCAAGGCCTCTATGAAGGACTGGTACTGGTAATCAAATATCTAAATTTGAGCATGGGATTGTACAGGCAACTGCGAAGAGCTTGTATATCTAAGATTCTTTGAACAGGAAGAGCAACAGGTTTAATTGAAAGATTAAATGAGGCAACCCGTGCTTTGTTGACTCAAGGCTGTCTTTTAATAGACCGAGTGAGCCAAAAATACAATATAAGAAAGAATAATTGAATAAATATATAAATTTGAAACATAAAAATTAGGCATACAAATGAGTACAGGCCCTTGTGACCTCATTCTGTCAGGTGACATACTGGGACGAATGCGCAAATCCCCACAACTGCAAAATAACGCAGAGGAGTTAAAACCAAGGAAAGATTATTTATAGTTTGTACTTGTTTAAAAAAAAAATCAAAAGACCAAGCAGAGATATGTGGAAGATAAGTTAGGGAAGTATAATGTGCATCGGAAATAAATAAACACAACAAAGCTAAACAACTTTTCCCCTTCTTTGGTCCCCTTCCCTTTTTATTTTTATTTTTTTAACAGATTTTATGTTAAGACGTAAAATTGAATTTGTGTTGTTATGTGTGTGCACATATAAATGACTCCAGTGTTCTTGCATAATGTTTCTTGTGACAATAACTCTGTGTTTCTTGTTTGGGACAATGGAGGCTCTGTTCTCTCAAAACTCACGGTGTTGAAGCTTTCTCAGCGATGAGCATAAAAAGGAAATGCAAGAAGAAATCAATGCAAAAAGGAAATTTGAAGGAGAACCACAACCCCAATATCTCCTCTGATATTCACCAGTAACATCATTATAGATAATTACAGATCATGAAAGACCCAATTCAATCTATAATTCCATTGGATATGGTTATAACCATATACAATAGAATTTAGATTGAGTTGGGACTTGCATGTAATCCACTGCCAAATGAACATATATGAAAATACTCATACTAAGTTGACCAACTATTCAAGTGATAAGAAATGAAACTAGTTCAATGTCTTGCTGCAAAAGCATTTTTTAGCCCCAAAATACTTCTATATGCAGATCTAGGTATATATCTAGCAATTCAACTTGTTTGTTTTCAATTATTGGATGGTTTGGTGCTTAGGCATGGTTATATTCACTTCTAAACCTATTCTATATGAATTTTTTCCTTCTTCATTCTTTACAATTGCTAGTTTTCTTTTTCGTTCTTTTTTTTGGTTCCCTTTCAAATGGATTGTCATCTATTATCATTTCCTTCTGTCGTGTCAAACCAACAAAATGTTGACATTGGTACATGGGGCTAAAGCAGAGTCTGCATAACACAATTAATGGCTCCAAAGATAAGGTAGGCATCTGATAGAAGGCATGCACATTAAAATGGTTTTAGAAGATTCGAAGTGATCAATATGAAAAAAACACCGAAGACTTACCTCAACATTTTTCAATTCAAATTCTGGACTATGAGCTAAGCACAAATTCCCAAAGGTATCGCACGGTCCACTTGTTCCATGTAGCCTTTTCAAGATGTTCACGAGTTAATATGCATATATAGTATAACACCGATCAATTTGATAAGACTTCTTAAAAATTTTTCAAACTATAATTAAGAAGCAACTTACAGATCTTCGTCTAAACATAAAGCAAAGTTGCCACCGCCGCCAAATGCCAATAATTCATTTAAACACAAGTAGTAATATCGATTAGCACCTGTTCGAAGAAGTGATTATGATTGTCGAACAAAAACAAGTGAAAATAAAAATGGCTAACAGTCTTATATATATATATATATATATTTATTTATGTATGGACAATAAAGAGATTTTACACAATCAGATGAATGATAGATCTGATACTATAGTTAATGAATGATTAACACACAATGAATATCATAAACATTACCCTTGATCACTTTTAATTAAAATTTTATTTGTTGTTGCACATTTTGAATGCCTCGAACATAAAGTGTTCCAAATAGTACAGGCTTTTTTCATGTAATTCTATTGAAATTTCATAAGAATTAAGAAATATGCACAAAACTTTTCCAACTTTAAATAAACATGAAAAAAGAAGGGTAGGCCTTGATCCATTTGTTAAGGTTGCTCCATTGTGACACAAAGGTGAGGGACACAAATTTGGAAACCTCTTAGATACGTGCATAAATGAGGTTCAAATGTGTTTGGAAGGACATAAGATTTCAAACTTATTCTTGGTTACCGTTAGATAAAGACTTCAATATTTCTCCCTCTCCAATTTAGTTAGAGTAGAACATTTTATTTTAATTTGCCTCTGGACTGTCACTGTTTCTTTGTTGACGAACTCTTGTCCTCTTCTCTGTAATGTTTCCTTTAGCATTTAATGATCATGTCTCTTTCATAGCAAAAGATAAAATCATACTTATTAGTAATTAGTGAATGGTCAACCTCACTTATATATATTATCATATTCATTGATTTTCAGTTAACAATGAGAAAGAAGGGCATTTTTTGGGATTATGAAAAAAAAAAAAATAGTACTCGGTAAACTATAAGGTTTTGGCTTCAAGACACTCTTACCACTTTAAATGCAACTGCACTCTAAGTTACTTGCTTATGAGCAAGGATTTTCTTTCAAATAATGCAAGTCGCATCTTTCCAAACTTCCAACAAGTTTTCTTATCACAATGCCCTAGATTCTAGAATCAAGTGAAAAAGAATTAAAAAGAAAAGGAATTATCGCATTAAGTAACCAGCTCTATAACCAAGTTCCCTTTCAGGGGTCAGTAAACTGAATGCAATCAGTCAAAACTTGAAAAGATCAAAAGAGGCAAGAAAGCAAAGAATAAACCATAATATATATATATATATACAAAGAATATGCTAGGATAAAGAAATAGTTAAGGCAAAGTAGATACCAGTTGCTCTGAAAATCCTCGGTTCACCATATATAGTTGTAAATACAAATGTTTGGTTAGTTCCCTGTTAGCAAAAAGGCTCTGATTGATATTTTATACTACATCAGAAAGCCTAGAAATGAAAGAATAAATGGCATACTAAGAGAAAAATGCAATAACTTTGTGATGCAAAAGTGTTACATACTTGATATTTTCTTTTGGCAGTAGGTTTCAGCGGGCATTCCAAAAGCCCACCAAAGACGGCACCCTGCATATCTCCGACAATCTTGAAGGAAAACAACATTATTTGGACAATTTCCCACATCACATATCCATGAAGACAAGAAAACTAAAATCATATAGTACTAATTGTTAGGAAGGGTTTCATGAACTGGATGTCCTTTGTTAGTAACATTAACAAATTCACTTTTTTTTTTTCTGACAAGAAAAAGAGAAACCATGTATTGTATTAATATAAAGTATTGGAATCTGTACTTAACAAACTCGCATTAGAGTATATACGTGTGAACTTACCAGCAAACAGGGACCAGGTAGATCAACACTCTTTCGAAGAAGAGTACGAAGTGATATACCATGTTTCAACGTACTGCCCTTCAATTTAAAGAATTAATACTGAATCAAGAACAAGATTAACAGTCCAAAGAAATTGAAGGCAGCAATCTCCAGTTTTGAACATACCTATACAACAGGATCCATTGGCATCCTTTAACTATATTTGGAAGCGATGCACATAAAAACTCGCACAGATCTGAAGATATAAATGAAGACTCATCCACAAGATAGGAAATGCAAGAGATGGGAGCTCCTTCATATTTATGAACATCAGAGGTGCATCTTCCTAAAGCATGGTGTACGTCATGCTCTTCATAGTTCTCCAACACTTCTTCGCTCTCACAAATAGGTTTATTTTCTGCACTGTTTTCAAGTTGCTTCTCCTTCCATGAAAAACTACTTCTCTTCCATCTAAAGGGAAGTGATCGAAGTGGTTTATTTGATCTGAATCCATCAGAAGTTGACCTTGGAAGGAAGGATAACAGATATGAAGACAAAGATTTCTCAGACCCAAATGGGACCTCTTTAGATACTGGCTTGGTCTACAAAAGCAGAAAACTTCAAGTTACAAAGCTAAAAATTGGAAAAAAAAAAAAAAAAAGTATTGATCAATAAATGCATATGGACTAAAGTACATAAATGAAAAACAGGTACAATCAAAATGACTTATTAATTAATAATAAGTCTTTCTCATCTGATGATCTAAATTGAGCTCCTCTGAATTCCAAAACACCTGACAAAGCATGATTATATCCTATAACATAATTATGTCATAATAAAATAGAACATCAATGGAATTTTTTTATCTTTACAATGAAGAACTAGTCAATCTTTATTCTATACTTTTATAGAAATAAAATTGTCAGCCTGACTTTTAAAGGAAAAACAACATAGTGATTGGTACTAACTGATTGAGAGCAGTGACGCTTATGTTTTCAATGCTTAAGCCTCAAGATCATTTTTATCAAGCTTACTTATCTATATAAACATGAGGCGTGTGCCTCAAATAATTATTAGAAAGGGCATACCTAGAGCACAAAGCTCTTGCCATTGCAGAGTTTGGGGAAAGGACAATATCTGCAGGTAAACCTCCACATTGAGAAGCCATTTCTTAATTCAAACCTATAGCCTCTAGGTCACAAGATAGAGCAATCTTACCATTGCACCTAGGCCCACCCCCCTGAAGCCTCACTATTAAAGTTTTATGCATTTTCGAACAACACTTGATTATAGTTTTTAGAATATTATAGCCAATTCTTTTAGTTTCAAGGATTAATTTTCATTTTGTAAAAGAAATTAAAGCTTCTGCACTTAAAGATTAACAAAAAGATCTGAATTAAAAATGGCCACCAACTAGTAATGTCTTTACCAACAATAAAGCAAATATTAAAATGATACATATTACGAATTTAATATCAGAATATCCATCTTCTGCTACTCCATGTATTTATAGTTGAAAACATGATTATCATCATTGACATGTTCATGAAAAAAAAAAAAAAAAGATGCAGATGGCTCTGTTTTCCATTTTAGCTTTAACTTTGTCCGTATTAGTTTAAGGATCATACTTTCATATCATTCATCATACCATCATCTTTGGACCTTCTGTTGTCATTTCAAAGCATAAAACTCCTAGCAAAACTTTATTAAGACCATAATATGAAAATTATCTGCATTTAACGAAATTAATTAAATTAATTAAGTAATTTGAAGAGTCGAAGCGAAGTTTATGTGTAATGGTAAAACTACAAAATCTCGCCGAAATATTAAAAAAAATCAGCTAAGTTAACCAAAAATCAAAGTTTCGACAATTTTTGGATAAAAATGCATAAAAATCATTAAAAAATGTATTTTTAATGAAAGAATGTATGTGGTATACAGAGATTCTTTTGTATAATCATAGAGATTGTAATTAAAAAAAATCTCTTTATAGATGAAGAAGATTGAAGATACGTGCACTTGACTATCCAATAGAAAGACGAAGAGAAAGAAAAATGAGATGTAGCCGAGAGGAGAGATGATGAGAAAAAAAAAGAAGCTAAAAATAAGTTGAGAGCCTAAGAGGAGAGGCGTTGAGAGAAAAATGAGAACTGAGAGGTGTCTATTGTAATCGATAAAGAAAATCAAATATATTTGAGCTTGTAACGACTAGCGAACTGGTGATCAATTGAACTAAGGTTTATGTTTGTCAGACTATTAGGGTTTAATGACAAGTCTCTCTTTATTTCTTTTTTTTATAACAATTTTGAGTTAACAAGCATAATGAGCATCAAACATTATTAATGTTCAAATATACATTTAGAACCATTATACATATACTTTTATATCTAAAATGTATTTATTGATGTTTGTTTTCATCATTTTTAATAGAAATTGTGTATACATTAGCATTTACATAATATTTTTTTGAACTTTTTTTAGTTGAGAAATTTTTACAAAGATTCTTTTGAATTTTTCCAACTCTTTGAATTAATTCTAATTTTCAAAAGTTAAAGTTTGAAGTGAAGTCAGATTTTCGTTCCTTGGTTAAGACTAGTATTATTACTTCAAGAAAGGGAATCGAATGGCTCTAAGAAAGCCAAAGAATAATTGGTTTGTTGGTGAAACATCCATTTAGATGCAAAGTGTACAAGTGTTCCTGTTTGCACATAGGGAAAAAAGGCTGTAATTGAACTAATTAAGAAAAGAAAATGAATACGAAAGAAATTAGCTATGCAAACTGCGAAGTAAAATATACCTGTTAGTTTCCTTTACTCAAGTAAACCAATTTTTCTAATAAGTAAAATTCAATTACTACACCATTGTGTTGCTTAGGTGTAGCGCTAGGAAAGCAATATGGGTTGGGCAAATATTTAAAAAATTTAGGGGGTCTTTCTAACTTAAAAAAAAATCTGTTCACCCTCCTCTTCTTTTAGCAGTACACCCTTGAGCCTTCCCTATGCCCATCTTTCCCATTTCTTCCTACCATACTTGAATTATCACTTAGGCCATGCTTAGGCTGCAAGCCATAGCCTAGATGCTTCCCCTAGACAGAGAAAATTGCCTAGATACCACCTTGATGCCTTGATAACATTGACATATTCTATCATGAACCAAGAAGGAAGGAGCTAAACCTAAACATAGGAGAAAGATGGCATTGCAAACAAACTTAGTGAGGCATTCTCTTAGGCGCATACCTCCATTACATAAAAAAATAAAAGAACATAATCAAAGGCAAAGTTTCCCAGTAATAGCTAGGACTAATGAGAAAAAATTCCTCCATCAGTAAGGATAGTAGCTTAAAGTTCCAAGTTCCAACTCTAGTCCCTAAAAATATGTTTTGTTCCTTTTCAACTAAATTCATACATGTTCAACAAAGAAAGCAATCCTCCCATATATCGTTATCACCACGGCACCATACAAATAGAAATAATCAACATGCACTTGATCAAGATTCAAAGAAAAAGATCATAATCAAATTCCACGGGTCAATGGGATGACACAAGATAAAAATAAAGATTAGCGGTTCTCTATGAAAACAGACCATGCAAAGACCACCTCAAAAGGTAACAACTCCTTCCAGAAAAAATCAAAAGTAATACACCATAACAGGCAACGAGCTAGACCGATGTTCATTGAATTGAAGTTTGTAATGTAGGCTCACGACTGGGCCCACTGTCGTTGGTATTTTAAAGTAGCAACCCACTTAGAACAAGCCAACTGCATAGGAAAGTTCAAGTCATTTCCAACAAATATCAATTTGACTTCCTTAGCAATGTTTAATTTTCTCTAGTCATAAACAACTTCGAAATGTCTCTAGCCTAACAAGCACATGTTTCCCTACTAAGACCTTACTAACACTTCTTAATCTAAATATCCACATGCCGGTAAGGGCTGCACGAACAGTAGTTTGTAAGAGGAAAAATAAAGCTATAGGTATCATGTATCTTTCCAGTTTGCCAGCATTTATTACAACTTGGGCACAAATTTGCAAATTCTTTTTGACTGAAAGCTCACATCGAGGGAGAAACCTATATAGGTGTGAAGCATGGACACTAAGACTCAGCGAGACTGCCAACATCACTGTCTAGATCAATCTTCAAGAAAAAATCTTGATTTTAATCAAGTTGATTGTATTATAGAAGCAACCTTAAAACCGGATAGTAGGCTAAATTCAGTGGAAAGGATTTACTCAAGGTGCCCTATGAATTGTACAAGGTGTTTTAATAGGCCTAGATTAGTCAACTTTAACCCCTTAACGGGAATACCAGCTGCAATTGCATGTACCAAATAGAAAATGCATATACACACAGAAAAAGGACAAACTAAATCAAATTAAATCTCAAACATCAACAAGGTTGCAGTGCATTCTCATGATTTCACATTATTCCCTTGGTGCTTGTTAACCTGGACGGCCAACTAACTTGGACTAGGAAGAGTGCCGATGACACACATGGAGAAAGAAACATAAGATCTTTGTAAAAAAAAAATAAGAGGATATTGATATTCAATTATTTAATGACTTATTGTTAACAACAAATAAAATTCCTCTTTATGGAAAAAGATTTTTAGAACAACATGGGGAATTATAAATTTTAACATTTGACTCCTCATTGGAATGAAGTCCTTTATGAGATCTAATGTTATGATCTACTTTTCCACTATCTGCCTCAAACATGATTGACATTCTTGAGCATTTTTTCACAACGCATTAAAAGTATTATGATCATCACAAAAAAAAAAAAAAAAAAAGTGAAATTACTACTAGAACCAACTCAACTATGAAAAGCTGAAGGTCTAAGATTAAGACGACCCTCTTTAGGAGAGCTTTTGTGAAACATTTTTTTTTTCCTAAAGAAAAACACTTTTGAAGGTTTTAGACAATACTTCTAGCTAAATTGCTGTGGTAAATACTTTTTTTTTATTCTTTTAGAATAACTTAAAGAAAACAACTTCCCAAAAGCTCTTTTTTTTTTTTTTTCAAAAAGAGCTTCTAAGAAAAGTGCCTTTGAGAAAACTCTCTCAAATAAGGCCACAACCTCAATCTAATATCTAGATGTGCCACGTTTAAACAAAAAGGGGTAAAATTCACTAAATAGTGTTAACACATACAAGCAAGATAGCATTTGCTCATGATGAGTTCTAGAAGCTAACTTAATTATAAAGTCTTACATTCAATACCTCAAGCTGACATTTGCATGTCCCCCATTAATAAAAAGGCTAAAATTATAAAATAAAATTAACTGGTACTAGCATCTACTTATGATATATACTTAATAATATATGAAAAATTGCTATTATTCTTTTAAAAAAAACGGCGATGTCTAGGTTTCGTCTCGGTCCTGCCTAGGTTGTAGAGGGACTCCTCTACTATGTATTTCTTTTTTCAAGGGCGTTTATACTTTTTTATTCTTCTTCAAAACAAAAGATGCTCAACCCATAATGTTAGAACAATCCAAACCCCAAAACATCAAGTATTCTTCTGACGATTCTCCGACAACTGCTAATGATATTTCTGCATCAGAAACTTATTCACTTCTTTTTTTAATCCAATTGATAGTGGGCTCACTTTTTATTTTGTACAACTTAACATAAAATGTTCAATATAATCTTAAATAATTAAAATACATACATAAATACACATATATTTATATGATAATAATAATTATTATTATTTATAAATGTATATATGTATGTATGTACGTATGTGTGTGCATGTGTATGTGTGTATGAGAACAAATAAATAACAAACAAAATTTTTCAGGGACCTCTAAATAAATAATTATATTCTGCCTAAGTTCTACCTAGGCCCTACCTCACCTACATAAGGTATGAGCCTTCCCCATCTTTCCACCTTGATGAAATTGAAACAAAAAAAAGGGAATTGTGAGAACCACAATTATTGGATTGATGTGCATACTCATTCATTAATAGCCACGGCAGGAAGCTTAGTAGCTCCCCCAATTAACAAATAAATATCCCCACAAATGTTGGCTAACTCCAAAGACGTGCATTGGAATCCCGTCAGTCAAAATTGAGAATTTGATTATGCACCTCCTTAATAAAAAGTGGCGTGGGACCAAAAGTAGCTAGTTCACATGATCCCCATTCTGGCCTCTTATGTCTCACGCAATTATGCTCACATTCTTGGCCCTTTTGACGGGTCTCAGCTTCCTTTGGCCATGATGCCAGCATCCTCTGACCTTATGTAAGCACTCAAAAATAAATTGTTAGGATTACTGTTCAGTTTAGCCTGACTCAGCTGACAAGTTGGCACTTAGGTAGACCAATTATCTGAGCTACACCAATGAACAGTTATCATTTTTATCAGTTCATTAGACTGAAGAGGCATAAATAAATGTACAGTTCCTCTTAAGAGGTAGATTTTGCAATGAATTGAGGAGAATTTAGTTCTCTCCAAGACCAATCTAATTCTTGTTTCTTTAATTTTCTTGATCTTTGCAACTGTGCTTAGTTGTTAATATGGCAACAAAGAAGCAAGCTTTTGCTACCTCTAGCGCTCATCATCAACAGATTTTAGCTTCACAGAGCTGCTCCAATGGCGGATCAAAATTTCCAACTCCGATGAAACTGGAGCTTAACGTCAAGTTGGATGGCAACAATTATTTGTTTTGAGGTCAACAGGTTCTTCCTCCAATTAGAGGAAGCACAAAATCTCCCAATCACTATAATAGAGATGGAACAATCAACGAATTGTTTCTTGATAGGGAGCAGCAAGACCAAGTGTTGCTGTGTTGGATACTTTCATCCATTAGTCGAGACTTGATTCTGGAATTAGTTGGCTGCACATCAGCTTTTGAAACACGGAGATGAATAGCACTTTCTTTGTCATCTCAATCAAAAGCAAACATCATGCAACTAAAATTTTAGTTGCAAACCTTGAAGAAAGGTAGTTTGCAGATGAAGGCATACTAAATGAAAAAGAACAGTATAATGGATTCATTGAACTTTACTCGATATGTTCTTAAAAATGGTGATTAAGTCATGGCTGTGTTGAGTGGTTCGGGGCCTGAGTATGACAGTCATGTTGTTCCAATTAAAAGTATACCTCACTGTTATTCACTAGCAAAAACTTCAGCATTCTTGCTCATATGTGGCACGAATTGAAGTGCATAATCAAGTTGAGATACTGGTCGCTAGCCTGACAGTTTTAAAGAAGAATGAAGGCAATAATCAAGCAAATTTGGACAACAATGGAGGTAGACCTGGAAAGAAACATGAATGAGGCAGAGGTACAAACAACAATGGTCAACCTCCATGCCAGATCTGTGAAAAAACAGGTCACAATGCCTTGAGGTGTTCCTAAGGTTTGATCAAACCTTTCAACCTCAAGCATTTGGACAACAGAACTGTGGACAATTTGGAGGCAATCATGAAGTCAATAGTGCTCAAATCTACAGAAACATGGCTGCTATTCTTACATGTCCTGAGTTTCCTGATAGTGGAGCCACAGACCACTGCATTCCTGATGGATCAAACGTCTTCAACAACTCAGATCATCATAGTAAGGAGAAACTTTATATAGGCACTGGTACTGGTTTTCAAATCTCCTCTATTGGATCTAGTGTTTCTACTCTTGCAAATCATTCTTTCTGTCTTAAAAAAATATGCTTCACTCTACTCAAATCACAAAAAAATTGTTCAATCTGTCTAAATTTGTCAAAGACAACAATGTTTATTTGAATATTATCATGATACTTGTCTTGTGAAGGATTTAAATGCGAAGCAGGTTCTCCTTCAAGGTGTGCCTGGCAATGGATTTCCATGTTTCATCTTCCTCTCAGTTCCACATCATCGGCACCTGCTCATAGCAAGTCAAGCCTTCATGCTGGATTGAGTTTATATCTCAATCACAACTTTCTATGTCCGGTTCAAAAGTTTACTTAAAGCAATTCTTGCATTGTGTTTGAATCGCCTTCTTCTAATTCTACTGGTTTTGTATCTGTTATTCCTAAATCAGTTAGTACGTGATTTCTTTCTTTGGCATTTGCATTTAGGCCACTCTTCTTTTTCTGCAGTACAAACTGTATAGGATTACATCCTCAAATAGATCCAAGTTTCTTTGTCATGATTGTTAAGTTAGCAAGTCTTATAAATTTTCATTTTCTTTGGCTTTTACTTCTTATTCTAATCCACTAGACCTGCTTGTTGGAGATGAACGGGAACCTGCTCTTATAATTCCTTGAATGGTTTCCAACATTGCTACTTTCTTGGATGATGATTTATGTTACACATGGATCTATCTTCGCCAATCCTAAGGAGACGTTTACAGAATTTTATTTATCTTCACACTTATGCTGAAAGATTTTTTTTCTGGAAAACTGAAGGCATTTCAAACTGATAAGGGCTGTGAATTTATTGTATTAGCTCCATATCTTGCATCCAAAGGTATTTTGTTTCATCACAGCTACCCTTATACACACGAACAAAATGGCCTAATTGAGAAGAAACAAAGACGCGGTTGAAACTGGTTTCAGTTTGTTGTCACAAGCATCCATGCCTCCTAAGTATTGGGATGAGGCCTTTGAAACTGCAATATATTTGATAAAAAAAATGCCTACTGCTGTACTGAATAAAAAGTCACTATTTGCGTGGTTCTTTGGACATGAACCAGATTATCTTGACCTTAAAGTTTGTTTATCCATATTTGTTGCCTTATCAACCACAATCTGTCATATAGAAGCTGTCCTTGTGTTTTTTCTTGGCTATGTTGTGGATCACACAGGGTATAAATACTTTTGAAGTGATTGAAAGATATTTTTGGTACAACATGCTATTTTCCACAAAACTTAATTCACATTTGCAGTAACAGTTGCAGCAGCTACGCCTAAGTTTTCATCTGATGCATCAGTCCTTTTATTTCCTCCAACATTATCTACTTCATTAAAGGCAATGGCAGACAGTTCTCAATGTGAAGCTGCTACGTCCTCTGTTTCAGCTTCAGAAGTTTCAAACTCTGTTGTTCCCCAAACTACTAATTCTCAAGCTACTGATTCAAATGCTGCTGCCATTGTTCTTGTCTCTCAAAATCAACATCCCGCAATAACTAGAGCTATGGAACGGATTTTTATACATAAAGCTTAGTTGGCATGATTTGACGATATTGTGCCTATGAAATAATTGAAAAAATTTGGAATAAATTAAATTAAGTAATTAATGTAGCAAATATAGACAAAAATAACAACGAATGACAGAAAAGGTGAAATCAGAGAATAAATCTCAAAATTTTACATAAAATATAAGACTTAAAAGTTTCAGCAGACATAAACCACTAAACTAGGACAATTAGGATTGAGAGGTGAAATTTGACAGCCCAAGAACAAAATGATAATCTTATTAAACGAGGATAAAATGGTAGTTTCAAATGAAATATGACTCATAGAAGTTCATAAGAGTGCTGTTTGGACAAAAAATAGATTTTAAAGGCAAAAATATGACATACTGAAAAATGTGACACGTGGCACGTCTAGATTGTACCATGTGTACATTGTATGCCATGTAGTTATAACAAGTGTCATGCAATGGTACAACACTTGTCAACTCATGAGTTGAGATCAAGAGATCTAAAAGATGGTTGAAATTAAATTTTGGGCCATCAGAAAGATCTCGGATCATTAAGAAAGAAAATTACGAATGACTGGTGTAACTGATGCCACATGTAAGCATCGGTGAGGCCAGATCTTCCTCAACGAGAGAGATGTGTGGCACACAAAGTGGGCCCAATTTCATAAAGTTAACTAGCCTATGGACCATGGGAACATCACAATATGACGCTACCTAGGGGAAGAGTCCTAGCCAAATAGGACTTCCATCTTATCCTGTCTAAAACAAACCTAGTCAACTAAGGATTTCCATGAGTAAATCTCACCAACAAACCCAGGATTTCTTATTCTATCCTATCTTCACCATAATGGGACAACCAAGAGAGATAAGAATAAAATTAAGTATCTTACTTGAATTAAAATACCAAACCAACTAAGATAAGGATAAAAAACTATCCAAATTATACGAAAAAATCACACCGCATCCACATCTTAGGAGCCCATTTGTGTTCTCTCATAACTCTAGACAACTTCCTCTTCTTCCTATCACCTTTGTCGACTTCACCCCTTTCCTCATCTTGTATGGCCATTAGAGTAAACCAGCCAAGGACAAGAACATAGCACTCCCAAAAAGTCAAGAGAAGCAAAAGAAAAATGGCATGTTCAACTTGAAGGGGGATGGTAGGATTATAATTTATTGAGCCTGCGCTCAGCTGCCAAGTTGGCACTTAGTTATAACCAATTATCTGAGCTAGGTCAACTGAGTGGTTGCCATGTATATCAATTTGTTATACTGAAGAGTTCTGTAAGAGGTGGATTTTGCAGTGAATTGAAAAGAGTTCAGTTCTCTCTTAGATCAATCTCATTCTTATTTCTTTCCTTTTCTTGTTTCTTAGTTTTCGTGATCTTATCATAAGATATTTCTTTGTGAACCAATGTATCATGGACTTCCACATTACAGATCTAGATTGTACACCACTTCGAATTTCTGGAAACTTCAGTTGTGAACCAAGCAGATACTTCGAATCTTGTTTGCATAATCCAATGTTAACACGTACAACATAACATTTTACATATACATCCTAACTCCTCCTACAATATAAACGCCGTCAACAAAATACCCTTAAAGAACTTACTCGAGATCATCTATCTATTCCAACTATCCATTCCAAAATTTACATCATAACAAAAATCAAAAGAAAACAAATTTGAACAAGTCCAGCTGATCCATCCATAACACTTATAACAGATATAGATATATATACATATACCTTGGGCGGTTCGGATGAAGCAACGGGGGACTCATCGGGAACATTCGGCGGCGGCGAAGCCGGAGAATCGCCAAGGATCCGAGAGAGCTTATCGGCGACCTTTTCCTTCCAAACTTCCATTTCGATCACGCCCAAACTAATGCGAAAATCAAATGATTCAAAGAAGAAATTTTATATTATACACATAATATGTATGCATATAACTTAACACATTTCCGATCAAGAGATGACAAAAAACCAAACCCCAACGATCAGCAAAGAATCTCTCGGAAACCAAACGCAGAAGATGCGTCGGTGGGAGACAGAAGGCGTTAGGTTTAGGTGTTTCGATTTGTTGTGGTTCGGACGCGTTTCGACCTGAAGCTTGGAAGGAAACGTTATTTTGTTTCTTGCTGTGAGGCTGCTGAGATGTTTCCGGCTATTTGTTTGTCTTGTCTTGCTCCCTGGCAATATCATTTGGCCCACGTGTCATTCGACTGGATCCGAGGATCCACGTGGAGACTCGTAACTTGTGGGTTTTCTTAAGTTCAAAAGAAGACTTGCAATTTGATTTCAGGGTTTTTTTAATTAAAAAACAACAAAAACTAAGGGTATCCCCAACCCTTAAATGAGCAATAACGACAATAGGCTCTTCAGTTCAAATTTTTTTTTAAAAATAATAATAAAAAAAATCTACATTGAGTGTTCGATCTGCATCGAGCGCTCAACATCACTAATCGGGTGTTGAAGACACCCTAAGTGCCTTTTCTTAATAAATTCTTTATACCCTGCTCTAAAATATACTTTCTATTATTTTTCTTTATTTTTCTTTTTTTTAGTTATTTTTTTAAATAAAATTTACCAACAGGTAAATTACTGAGTTTGTTGATCATTTTGATTTACAGAGATGGAGATTCATGAAGGAAGATTTGAGATTGCATTAAAAAAATTATAAATAAAAAACATTGACACAAATACTAATAGCACATTGATGGAATCTAAATACTTATTCTTTTTTTTTTATCAAATAAATATGCATTTACTCCAATAATAGGTTGCTACTTAGTAAGAAGAGATCACACACAATGATCACTCTAGCCTTCGTGGCATTCACCTCCAAATAAATTCTTAAGCAACTTCGTGATCGGGATGTTGGTCTTCACGTTATACAAATGCTCATGGTAATTTGTAGC
>JAJIYU010010082.1:0-16401 GCA_030144865.1 Tinospora cordifolia | reverse complement strand
GAGAGAGAGAGAGAGAGATGGGAGAAGAAAGATGAGCTTTGGAAGCTGAACAGAGAGATGGATAGGGGTGTTTGGCTCAAAGCTCGCATTACTTGGTTAAAGGAAGAGGATGCTAAATCTAAATTTTTTCATAGAATTTTGAGTCGAAGGAAGGTGAAGAATTTAATATCTAAATTAGAAGAGAACAATGGCGAAGTGGTAGAGGAAGAGGAAAGGATCGTGGAGCATATAGTGAGACACTTTTTTGAGGTGTATGGGAAGAAAAGTAGTCAAGTTTGAGGTTTTGAAGGCTTGGACTGGTACCCGATTGACAGACGATAGTAAGCGAATGGAAGATCAATTCTCGGACGATGAGGTCAAAGAGGCAGTTTTCGAGTGCGATAGATTCAAGGCCCCGAGGCCTGATGGGTTCTCAATGATCTTCTTTCAGAATAGTTGGGACATTTTGAAAGGAGACCTTATGAAGGTTATGGAGGAGTTCTTTCGAACAGTAGAAGTAAATAAATGCAGCAATGAGACTTATGTATTCTTGATCCTAATGAAGAATGTTGTGAGGAGGGTGAAGAACTTTAGACCTATTAGTCTCACGACGAGACTTTATAAAATCATTGCAAAGGTTTGGCTAATAGAACTCAAAGGGTGATGGGGAGTACTCTTGCTAAAAACCAATTGGCTTTTGTGAAAGGGAGGAATATCATGGATGCAGGGCTTGTGGAAACGAGATTGTGGAAGAATACAGAGTGAGGAAGAAGTAGGGAGTGGTTGTCAAGCTCGATATGGAGAAGGCCTATGACATGGTGGATTGGACCTTCTTGGGTTTTGTGTTAAATAAGAAGGGTTTTGGTAACAGGTGGAGGAGTTGGATTTTCAAATGTTTGAGATCGACTACTTACTCTTGTTTCATTAATGGTAGGTCGAGGGGCAAAATCGAAGCTCAAAGGGGTCTTAGGCAAAGAGATCCGATGTCTCCTTTTTTGTTCAACCTTGCGGCAGATGTGCTGGGGCGATTGTTCAATAAAGGAAGGGAGCTATAGGTGATCCAGGGTTTTGTGGTGGGCTAGAATAGAGTGGAAGTTTTGCACCTTAAGTTCGCGGACAACACTCTCCTATTCTTGGATGGTGCAAAGGTGAACATTGAGAATGTCTTCCAGATAATCCAAAGTTTTTGTTGGGCTTCAGGGATGCGCATTAATATGTCCAAGACTTGCATTACTGGAATTGTCTCATTGGAGAACTGTATATCTCAGATTGCTGCCAGAATTGGTTGTGAGTAGGGAGGTTGGCTGCTTAAGTATCTAGGGATGCCTTTAGGAGGGAGGCCAAGCTCTCAAGCTTTTTGGGAACAAGTGGTATCCAAAGTGGCTAGAAAGTTTGATGGGTAGAAGAGGTCCATCCTCTCGAAAGGGGGAAGGCTTACCTTAATCAAAACCATGTTGGATGCTCTCCCAACATATTTTCTCTCGGTTTTCAAAATTCCAAAAGGAGAAGATGCTAAGATAGAGAGATTAAATGAGAAATTTCTTATGGAAAGGAGGGGATGAAAACAAGGGGTCCCACTTAGTGGATTGGTCCAAGGTTCAATTGAAGAAGTAATGTGGGGGATAAGGGATTAGTAACTTAATTGCTAGGAACAAGGCATTGGCAAATAAGTGGTTGTGGAGATTTCCTAGAGAACAAAATTAGTTGTGGACCCTTGTTATTAAGAGCATACATGGACTAGACATTAACAGTCAAGATGTCGGTCTTCTAAGGAACACTACCCACAAAAGTCCTCGGAAGTTTATTCATTCTCTATACCAGTATGACCCAGTTATTCGGCTACGAGTAGGACGAGGTGATACAGTTTGCTTCTGGAAGGATGTGTGGTGAGAAAATGATATTCTTGCAGTGCTTTTTCTAGGGTTGTACGGCCAATCCAAAGGTTATCATCATCCGGTTGCTTTCTTCAAGGATTAGGTTGATAGTGCAGGGGTCATTCACTGGAACTTTTACCTAAGGTCTCATAGCAGTTGTCGTTGTAGTAAAGAAGAAGAGGCACTTCAAGTTTTGCTTATGGATTGTGTGTTAGAGGACAAGGAGGATAGACTTGTGTGGTTTAGAGGGGATTTTGGGGAGTTCTCTACTAAATCTTTTTTCTCTTAGTTGGTGGATGCTTCCATTTCCAGTTCCTCCTATCTCTTCTAGGGGATTTGGAAGGCCCCTATTCTATCTAAAGGTAAGTTTTTTGCTTTGGAGGTGGTTTCAAGGAAAATCAATATGGGGGGATAGGCTTTAAAAGCGGTTTCTGAATCACTAGCTCTCCCCTTCTTCTTGTCTTTTGTGCAAAAGGAGTCGCAAATCTATTGATCATCTTTTTCTCAGGTACTCCTTCTCCAATATTGTTTGGGAAAGGTGGAGGAGGTAGTTTTCTTACTTCATTGAGGATAGTGAGCAGGATGTTCAGTCTAGTGTTTGTCCTTTTTAGGTCTATTTGAAGCGGGGCCCTCATTGGATGGTGGCTCATATGGCAGTGATCTGGTGCCTGTGGAGAGAGAGGAACGCTAGGATTTTTTGAGGACAAGGCTCTCATGCTTACTCAGATATGGGATGAATCAGTGTCTCTCACATCTTTTTGGATTAGTAGCAGTCCTCTATCGTTGGGGTACTCTATCTCGGATTGGCTTTGGGGTTGGGAAAATATTCTGTAACATTGTGGGGGTGGGTGGGGGTTGGTCTCTGTCTTATGGTCATCTGATTGTGTTTTGTTGTTGTTTCTTTCTTTTAAATAAATAAATCCTGGTTTCCTTAAAAAAAAATAAAAAAAATGTTCTTTGACAAGGTTTGAGCATTGGATTATAGAAGCTTGCAATAGGTTCATTGTAAAGACTTGCTAAATTGTAGGCCGAGGAAAATAGCTGTTGAAAAGTAGTTGGAGTACACTAGGCATTCGTGTAGAATCTGATAGTATCTTCTTTGCCAATTTTAGCTTGCATAAATTGTCAAATTGTTGATAAACTAGATGAATAAACTTCCACAATATTTTAATGGAGATATGTGTATGCATTCTTCTTAAGGAACTTTGTAGCTTGTCTTAGCATTTGGAAGACAGACATAAAATAAGTGAGGATGAATTAAGAGCAAACTTTAACACAATGATTCTATTTTCTCTTAATAAATAATTCTTTCCCAAGCCTTCAATTCTCCTTTAGACTATTTTTAGGCAAGCTCCCAAAACACCATATGTATTGGCTGCACACCCAAAGGCATTCCTAGCTTTGGTAGGGACCACACTTTGACAAGGGTTTTTGACATGATTACTATATAAAAGAAAAACCTTAAATATTCAATTAGACAATATTATACTACATATACCCAACTTTCTATAGTAAATGTCCACGTAGACAAACTGTTGGCAATTTTTTAATTTAAATACATGTAGAAAGACACTTTTGATGTAAATTGAAATTACATCAAAAGCGTCTTTTCAAAAGACGACTTCATTGTAACACGGCAGACAAAATTTTGTTTATTCTCAATTTATTTGATTGTTTTATTTTTTAGTCCAATAATTAGGAACACATCTAAATATCTTTTTTAGAACCTCCGAAATTGTCAAATTTCATTTCTAATGCCTCAATTAATTTTGTACTCCCCCTCTGGAGCTTGGAAGGCTATTTCAAACAAACTCAATGTTCTAGTATTGGAACTTCCGAGTTTCGGAAGGGAGATCAAAAATTAATCGGGGCATTGGAAATAAGATTTGATGATTCTGAAAGTTCTAAGGGAGGATATTTAGACGTATTTCAAGTGTGGGATTTGACAATTCCAGGCCGCCATACAATCAACGTGACTGAGTGGCCATGTTTGCTTCCTGTTTGTTATCACCCTAGTAACCAATACAATGCAAACCATACATCAATGTGTAGAGGGGACTTAGATCTTCACAACAATGCCCAAATCATGTCATAATGCTCATCACTATGCTCACAATCTTGGGTCAAATTTGGCCATGTCACCATGATCATGAGCTGCCACCTTGACCCTCTCCACTAACCCTACAAGCCACACACTCCCCCGTTGTCTATAAATTGGATGAAGGTGGATTGAGATCACCTTTGGCAAATTTATTGAGAAAAGAGTGCATGATTGTGGGATCCATAAGTAGCATTTGGAGACTTGGAAATCAATCTGTTAAGACCCTCTATAAGTCTTCCTAACTAAAGTTTCAATTCCATTTCATTATACACATGAAATCACACACAAAACACAGTTTTAATGACAATCCAAGTGTGTTTCCCACCCACTTTGGCTGAAAACATGGAAAACCTAGACCAAATGACACATGACCTTAAACACCAGTGAAAGGTGGCCATTGCCACAAGCACAATGCCCCAAGAATGACCCAACTCCATGAAGGATAGATCGAGATCCGACATCTCAAATATAGGGGGTTGCTCGTCCAAAAATCTGAGGCTGGAGTCCATGAAACTTGCCATATCTGGGCTCATTTTCAACTCTGATATTGACCAATCAGATCTTGGGCCTTGCGCAGTTAGAATGTACCTTGAAACACCTTCAAAATGCATCATGAATGGTGAAAAATAACGACCTGAGGAAGGAGAACCAAACACACAGTTGGGATGTTTACATGACAGCAAAGTTCACGTGCAATCCAAGAGAAGAAAATGTGATGTTTTGACCATGGAACCCGGAACATCTTGGACCCAAACTCTGGTAGCATGATAAGGCTCTAAGAAATTAACAAAACTGACCCAAGAATGAGGGAAATCGATGCGCAGATTTCCCAATAAGTTGCACTGCTTTGTGCACACAGAGCAGTGCACTACACCGAAAACTTCCAGATTGTGCAAAATTCCAGTTTTTGATTCTGGATTCACATTTTGGTCTTGGCTTGAGAATCCAAGAGGTGATTCTAAGTAACAAAAAGTGAACCAAACACGTATATTAAGACTTGAACCTAAGTATACAACTTAGTTTGATGAAAATACATTAAAAATGGGTACCCGCATACATGTAGGTTAAACCAGATATGCGCCGAACGAAGCATAGCACCCAAAAGAAGTTTACTGTTTTCAACAAACGGTTCTAAGGTGATTGTGATTTCTAGTTTACATGCTTTTTATTTGTATTTGCATGCAAATACACCATTGATATGATGAACTGCCAAAGTTTGAATTGGAATATGAGATGTGATAGTGATAATATGATTGATGGGTGTATGTTGCATGAAATGGAATACACTTGAGACCATAATAGTTTTGGACCATGTATATGAGTTATAATTACATAATGCCATTAGTACATGAGATGAAATGCACATGAGATGTTAAGGCATATGTATATGTTACCATGCTCGCATGATATAAGCAAGAGCAGCTTCAATTTCAGTATCAAAAGTTCCAAGTCAGCGTCTTCCTTTAGTTAAATTAATCTCTGTAGTGTATCTTTCCAAAGACTGCATCCTTACACCAACAAACCTTCTTAGTCTCCTTCTACCGGACCCTGTGATGACCTTTTGATCACTAGAGCCACTAGCTTGAGCTGTAGTCGTTGTAGATTGGATTGGAGAAAGGCTCACTTGAGAAAAACCACTAGTTTCTTGAATTTCATAGATCTCAAAAATTTCTCTAAGTTTCTTTGAGCTTGATATTATTGAAGGAGGTGGAGGAGTTTCTGAGCATATCGGGTCAGAGACTGGAACTTTTGGTTCTACTAGAGAGACAGGGGGTGAATCAGAACGAGTTGATTGACAGAATAAAGGATTCTTACCTTTAGGAGGCGATTCTAACTGGAGTGGAGACAGATGAGACTTTCGCGAGTGGAAGATCATCATCAGAAGAATCGGAATCGAGTTTCACCAGTGGTGGACGAACGGACTTACGAGCAAACGTTTTGAACCTTGACGGCTTCGGCACCAACATGGTGGTAGAACGCACCGGAGGAGTGGAGGAATTACCAGACTCGGATAGCGAGGAAACCATAACTGAGATAAAAAAGAAGAACATTTTTGCAGAGCAAAAGAAAAGGGATGATCAAAATGGTGAAAGGTGCGAATGGGCCAGGAATTTAAAGGAGAGGGGACAATACTATTATAGCGGCATTACCATTGTTTTATCGGCGTAATTGTCGGTATTACGATCAAAGGCACTATTTCGCGGCGTAATTGTCGGCGTCTCGGTCAAAGGCACTGTTTTTTCGGCGTTACAATCAAAGGCATTGTTTTCTCGGCATAATTATTGGCAATACTATCAAAGGTACTGTTTTATCGGCACTACTATTAGCATTACTAACTGTTTTATCGGCGCTACTGTCAGCATTACTGTTGATGTTACTGTTTTTTCGACGGCACTGTTCCTGTCGGCGTCACTGGCACTAGGATGCAATTTTCATACTCTTATTCTGTCAAGACAATGTACTATAGACTACCACCAACTAGAGACGAAGAGTTTAAAGTTGAACTTCACATTGGAATTGGCCCTACAGATTTTTTTTTTTTTTCAAACAACAGTAAAGAATAAGTATCACCTACCTATTCAATCAATCGAAAGAAACCACTCAGTTCTTAAAAATTAATCTTAAGTCAGATCTCTTCACCCAAAATACCTAATCAAACAACATTGACGTGGATAAGCACAAATTTTCGATGACAAAATTTATTTTAAGGAGGGTAGGTTGTAATACCTGAAATTTAAGTGTTGTAATACCATATTTTTTGATGACTATAATTAAGTGTCAAACAACCTTTACCAACAAACGTTGACCATTATTAGGAAAGTCATGAATGACAAGAAAGTGTCATAAGTTTTTTTGACATATTTGAAAAATGTCATAAATAGTAATATTGATTAATAGTATTGTAAATAGTAAAATTGATTAATAGTATGACAAATAATAAAGTTAATTAATAGCATCGTAAATAGTAAAATTATAAATGTTATCGTAAATAGTAAAGTTGACTAATAGTACCATGAATAGTAAAAATTGATTAATAAATGGTAAAGTTGACTAATAGTGTCATGAATAATAAAATTGATTATGAATAGTGAAGTTGATTTTTAGTTTAATTAAAATAATTAAGTAAACTATATCTCTAGTTAATAACTTCATTTTTAATAAATAAAAGTAATAATATATCTAGCCCCCACCATTATCATCTTTAAATAATTAAAGAGGATAGTGTCAATTTTAATTAAATAGAAATGACATGAAAAATCTTATTCAACCACCACCACTATCATCTTTAAATAATTACAAAGGATAGTGTCAATTTTAATTAAATAGAAATAACATGAAAAATATTATTCAACCCCCACCACTATCATCTTTAAATAATTAAAGAGGATAGTGCCAATTTTAATTAAATAAAAATAACATGAAAAATATTATTCAACCTCCCACCACTATCATCTTTAATTAATTAAAGAGGATAGTGTCACTTTAATCAATTAAAAATAGCTTTAAAGTATATGAATAATGCACTTCAAACCACCATTATTAATACTTACAATTGCTTGCAAACAAGCATGGATGACCCCCTTGTCTCTCCATTATTCTAAGCTAACCACTACCATACCCTAAATACTAACCTTAATGATCAAAGCTCTACTATAAATAGAGAGTCTCTCCTCACATTTTTGATACCAAATGAAAGCATTGAAGTGTGCTTGAGAGGAGAGGGAGAGGAGGAAAGTTTGGAAGAAAGAATAGCGAAAGTTGAGATCTTGAAAATTGATAAGCAAAGACTTGAAACAAGGGGGAATAACAACACAAAGATTGAGGTGGAAGTGATTACTCTACTCTCTTGTATTATTTGAATTTTAATGCTGAATATGTGATGTTTACATTGTTTGAATGCCTAAAAGTATGCAAGAATATTGATTTAATGATTTTCCTTTCTTTTTTTATTTATATTGCTTATAACCGAGAGAGTATGTTCTGTAATTGCGTCTTGTACGATCTTCTACATCAGAAATCAAAAGTTATTGTTTTCATTTATGTAAATATTGATTTATGATGTCATACTGATGGAATATTTAAATATTAACGAAATATTTATCTTATTATTCTCTGCACACCAAAAATAAGATTAAATAAAGATTTCAACTACGTACCGGCGCGGGGACAGACGTCTTTCGTGTGTGTTCCATGCAGAATTAGAACTGGTTGTCAGGATTGACACCAGAGTAGACTGGGTTTCAACCCCACTTCACTGAGAAGGGTTTGAGTTTCAAGATTGATCTCTCTTCCCAGATCTGAAGCATAGAGGTTAACCCTTTCGGTCTAATTGACAACTGTTGATAAATAAATGTGTGAAATGCCTAATGGATGCTAAGTGTTTGCATGTTCAGTGTTTGATTTAAATAATGCTATTGATGTACTGTGTATGATCCACTGGGCTCTTGAGCTCACCCCACTCACTCTTTTTCAGGTAACCATTGAAGACATTGCTCCTACCAAATCAATGTAAATCAATAATAGTGTACCTCATAGTATGAGGATACTAGAAAATAAACTGTATTGTAGGATTTGTGATCCACCATATTTGATCATGTTTGATGTCGATAGTATTTATATTATCAAAAGTTGGCTATGGAGCCCACAAAATTGTTCGTGACTCTGATCATAAATTAATGTCTTCAGTTATTGTATAATCCCGAGGTTATTGCTGTTTTGTTTCGAAACATCTAGATTTATACTTTATTTTGTACCTTGGGGTATAAACTGATGAAACTAACAGATGTGATAAATGATGTAAAGAAAAAATAATATCCTTAGTTCTCAGATAGAAAGCAAGATTGACTGCACTCGAAGGTAATGACGTCTCAAGCTACGAGACAACCACGTCACCCATGACGTATGTGACAGATTCGGGTGTTACAGCAAAGCTAGTGACTGATCAACAAAGATAGCTCTCCATTGAATATCCCAAGCCCTATGAACCTCGATCGAAGGAAAAGAAAATCTTGGAAACATGATCCAAGCACATCTTGGAATTTAATTTTGGTCCCTCTACAACCCTTCCAGATATTCCTCCATCCTTGGCGTCATATTTTTGCTTAGCAAATAATTAGGATCCAAGTTTTGTATTAGCCTCTCCATCCTTGGCCCACTGTATTTCAGCTTTCTGCTGTGCTACTTGGGCAATTCTGTTATTGATGTCCTGAACTTTTTGTAGAATCCTGTGGATTTTGTTAGTATCTGTATCAATTACATAAAGGTTGTCAAATTTAAATGTTGTAGTAGCAGCAATGGTCCAAGAGTAGCACGTCTACATCTCTGCCAAAATGGCTCAGCTCTGAATTTAATTCTCTCTTTTGTTTTTCTACTCCTAAAACCTTAATTTGGAAGAATTTACATGCACACAAGCATACAATGATACAAGTATGTAAATGCGCATTGTGCTCATGTGTGTGTGTGTGTGTGTGTTAATATCTATACCCCGTTGATCACCTAAGTTGAGCCTTGACCTATCTGTTATTGTTTTTAGGTTGAGCAGCTTCAAACATGGTATTAAAACTCCTCATTGGTGTTTACCCAATTAGTTTACTTTTTAATTTTCTTTCCCACCTATTGTACATTTGGTCCATGTTTATGAGGGTAATGTTAATGTTTAAACTTGCCTCATGTATATAGTTTGACCCTAGACTTAAGGCAGAATCTCATAAATGGAGGAGTGGCTTTATTATATGATTAGCACAACCCATTGAAGTTGAAAGGAAAATTTTGTAACTGCTACTTCTAGGCCAACTATGTTAAATGCAACAGAACGTTGCGTAATAAAGAAATTTGTGAGCAAACTAAGAAAGACACATGTAAACATGAATGTGCTGTGAAACCTTAGAGGGTAAAAGTAGAGGAAATGATAGAAATAGCCTACATAGAAAATAAAATGAAAGAGAACTAATTGAAGTGCTATGGACGTACAAAGCGGACCTTTAGATGCCCCAATAATGGAGTGACATATTATGAATTCATGGTAATGACAGAGGTGAGGAAGATTTAATATGACATGAATAATATAATTGAGAACATACATAGTTCAAGATATGGAACTTGGCACTTTTTTAGATGGTTAACATATGTATATAAAGAACAATCATAGTGCAAGAGGCTCCTAGTGGTGATATGTGCAGTTATACCTCCACCTTGAGAGGCTGTTTCCAAATCTAAAGATGTGAAGAAATGACAATGGAGCAACATTAACCATTGTGCCAAAGTCAATCCTTAATGTTGAGTATATTAAAATTTAATTAAGTTTGAAACACTAAATATGATGATCCAAAAGATCAATACATAATCTTATTTTTTATTTTTGTGGCTTATCTTTAACTGGACTTATCTCTGGTATTGCTGCTTTTCAGCCTTCTGTTTTAAATCTTCTTCTGGTTAGAAGAGTTTCATATCATTTTGTTGCTCATATTTTTTTTTTTTTTTCTGAGTTTCAGGTTCACCAAGATGATTTTTTGTTGAATGTGAAACTCCAGCTTTTTGCTCTAATCGCTAAGCAGCCTACATTCCATCAACTTCGATCAGTTGAGCAGCTTGGATACATAACTGTGCTCATTCAGAGGCATGTCAACTTTTATTTCTAGATTCACTGACTGTTTTTTCTTGATTTTTATGTGAATAATCAAACTTTTCCACTTGTAGGAATGATTCTGGTATTAGAGGACTGCAGTTTATTGTCCAATCCACGGTTAAGGTATATGAATGGTTATCTTTTCAAGTATCTCTTTTAAGCTCATTCATTCTAAACTCTCTTTGTTCAGGATCCAGGACATATTTATTTGAGGGTTGAGACATTTCTCAAAGAGTTTGAGAATAAACTTAAAGAGATGACTGATGATGAATTCAGGGTAAGGTTTTCAGGCACCATCTTCATTGATGCTTCTTTCCTTTTAAAAATGAAAGAATATTTTGGTACTTGGTCCATTAATTTTAGCAGTGCAAGCAAATTATGTATCCATAATACGAAGCATAATAAAACGCACAATCTAGATTTTTTTTTTAGATGCAACAGTTACATGGTTTCAAAGCACTTTACCTCCTAATTATGGATATATGTTATAATGATTGAAATTCTTTTACTTTCCCTTATCTAGCTTCTTTACTTTCTAAAAAACATGAAATCTGCTGGAAATTAAAGTTTCTTCCTGTGGCTAACTTGATTGTTGTGCAGAGCAATGTAAATGCATTGATTGATTTGAAGCTTGAAAAGTTTAAGAATTTAAAGGAAGAATCGGCATTTTACTGGAGAGAAATTTTAGATGGTACTCTAAAGTTTGATAGGAAAGATGTGGAGGTATGGTCCTTTTTTAACCCTTGATGCTTCAATAATCTCAATACTATGGACAAACCAATGGCCTCTAGTAGAGGAATTCTTATAACTACACTTTTATTATAATAATCTTGTTGCAACAGTTGAGTTATTCTTTGGATATTTTTACTTCCATTTAGATAACAAATAACCTAATAAGAGATCTCCTGCAGACCTAACAATAATGCATCTCATATGCAATGTCAACATTAGGTGTTAAGTACGTTGTTATTATTTCCTTGAAATCTACAATGCATGTTCTCTTTGTGTCTCTCTCTCTCTCTCTCTCTCTCTCTCTCTCTCTCTCTCTCTCTCTCTCTCTCTCTCTCTCTCTCTCTCTCTCTCTACCTTGTTGCTCATCAATAGATGTAATATAGGTTGCAGCATTGAAGAATATCAAGAAAGAGGAACTGGTAGATTTCTTCAAGGAATATATCAAAGTTGGTGCACCTCAGAGGAAGATGTTGACCATTCAAGTGTATGGTGGCCTACATTCTAGTGAATATGAAGCAGCTAAAAATGAAACACCTAAACCAAACACCATTCGAATTGATGACATATTTTGCTTTCGAAACTCACAGCCCCTGTATCCTTCTTTCAAAGGAGGGATTGGGCAGATGAAACTATGAGGACTTGTGTTTCTCTTTTGTACTTGAAGAAATCTGACCGCCTAAATTCCTGAAAAGTCAATTGCTGCACAAGAGGAAGGCTGGAGATTAGACCAGTAAGCCAAGGCAAGCTTGTGTTTGTTGCAGCAACATGGAGTGGCTCTGGGGCTACCCTCATTTCATTGTCTTAATCGTGACATAGTGAAACATTTGACCTTAAGAACATCTGTGGATTAACAAGACTCATTGCTATGCAGTAGTTTCATATTAGGATTTCGTGCCTTCACAAGTGAACTATTTGTAAAGCCTATACATGTGTACTTATTTTCTTGAAATTTTCTAGTTTAATTAATCTTTCATGCATTACAATGGTGGTGAAATTTTGTGGAAAACTGAAACTCCACAAATTTGCCAATTCAGTTAAAGTCATTTTTGCAAAAATTTGAAAAAAAAAAATAATAATTCAATTTGGGTGTTTTAACTTTTGTTTCCATTTTTTCCCCCTCTATTTCAAAAGATGGATTTCATGACGTTGTATAATTTGTAAATTTGTTTGATTTTCTTAAATGGCTATGACAGTCGATACAGTTAAAAATAAACAGGACCAATCGTATTTTTAGCCTTTTTTTATGAAATAACTAATATTTACTTTTATGCTAAAATTTTATCACTTTTTTTAATTTCAGCTAATTTTAAGTTGATTTTTTTTGGCTATTTTTAATTGTAAAAGCAGACTTTATAGAGATTTTATCAAGTTTTATCACAAGTATCAATTTCTTAGCAATTTTTCAAATTTTGTTGTACCATACAACTTTTCAACTTTTGCACTTTGTTGTTCTAAATACTGAATAAAAACTCTACACTTTGGCAAAAACTGTACATTTTGAGGGAAAAAAAAACACCTTAATGAAAACTTTGTGATGACATCAAGTGTTGTAACCCAAGTGTGATACTGAATATGACCTCCACTGGATGATGTGACCAAGTAATCCAAGCATCTTCCAAGAAAAGATGTAAACCAAACACCAATGTGTAACAGCGCCAACGTCACAATAAATAACTTACAATTTTCTCACCCTTTTTTGAGGAATGTCCTTGCTATTCAAACACCTCTCTTCCACCAACGGCAACGGATGAGAGGATGCTTCTACCTTCAACTTATCAAAGCTCCATAACAAGTAAAAATTGTCAGAACAAATTAATTAAACATACTGCGATCTATAGCAAAATGCACTTTCATAAACTCGCAAACGTTGAACTACATCAAATTTTAGTAAGAAGTGGGAGTCATGGGATTAGGTTGTAAGCTTTAGTTTCCGTGATGGTAACCACTGCCACAAATAATGGAAAGAACAGGATATTTGAGGTTATAAAGTAACCTTGTCTTACACCATAGTTCAGCACCCAATTTTGATACTTAGATTGCTAAGCGATACTATGCTATAAATATGTCAAGTGATACTTTGGTAGAAAGATAAAGTAGCCTCTCTATAGTCCTAAAACTAGATAGATTGTAAAAAATAGATTTTGACTCATTTGGGTAAGTAAATGTTCATGGCTTTGTGGGTTGATCCATTATGATACTAAATATTACACCTTGCTGGCCGACCACTTTATTTTTTATTAAAATCTCATCAAACTTCTACTGGACTTTGGAAAAACTAAATATTTTTAAAAAAAATTTGTAAATATTAAGATGAATATTAGGTAAAATATTAGAATATAAATGTTCAAATTTATCTAATAAATTATAAGAATAGGATACATTAGAAACGAAAAAAAAAAAAATCAATTAAGCTTGTATGAACTTGTGTAATGAGGACCTCTCGAGGTCCCCTAATTACAACAAAAGACCTACTAATAACAATTTATGACAAATTATCAAAAATAGAGAAGATCTAAAATCACAAGATAAAAATAATTAAAAAATTAGTAACACTTGTAGTTATGTGACATTTAAAAACTTGATAAAGCCATGAGAAATATATTTCTTCTAAGATGAATAACTTTTTAGAAAAGAGATTTCTATTGTTTTTAAAATTCATGGAAGATCTTAATTTACAAAGGCTTAATAGTTTATAGTGCACATAAAAAAGCATAAGAAACCATTATAACATTTGATTTCATTAGGAAAATGTTTTAGAATCATATTTTTCAAATATATTTTGTTGATATTATTTTTAAAAGTTATTGAATTGTCGTGAACTATATAACAACACATAACACATAATTTAAGGTGACTTAATAACTATGAAAAAAAATGTCAATAAGATATATCTACAAACATTATTAATAATTATAATTATAATTAAGAGGACAATTTGCACTGTGAATGGTTGTAAAACTTGATTTTCTATTTTAAGTGCATAGTTTGATGTAAGTCATGATGGAAGTTGCACTGCTACTGGTTTAGTTATTGTGTAATGCTTAATGCATCTTATGGAATTGCAATAAGGCATGATGATTGTGTTAAGAAATCTGAACAATCAAATTCATCACCAAGAGCAATTTATGTAGCAATATGGAATGAATGAAAGGAAAAAGAAAATGAATGACATAAGCTAGTGAGTCACCAAGATGAGAATGTAATATACCAAGAGGAGTCAATTGGTTGTTTTGTCTTTTATAGCCTTCTTAACAAATACTAAAACAATATTACACAATAATGTGATCAATTAAACAATATAACAATACCCAAAAAATTAGTGTACATGAATGTTAAAAGGAGATAATTGTCGCAATATGAGATCATTCGATCTCTATAGGATCTACTCTATTACTTGACCTCTTGAATTAAAATTTTTAACCTCTAATATGATTAATAACTGATAAGAGACTGACTTTTACAACCTAAAATCAACTTTTTCAGAATATAATTGATCACATTTAAACTCCCTTATAAATTGTAAGTGGTAGTTAAAATCACATTTAATGTGCTGAATGTTTGTTCTAAAAACTTTTGACCTTGGAGGATAATTACAATCATAAACCTCTCATGAATCCATATTGTCCATATGTGGGTAATTAATGAAAATTTTGTACATAATCATATATGAGATAAAATTGATGCTTCAAAATATATGTTCAATTTTAGAAAACTGTAGCCAAAAGATGTGAGATGAAGCTTGAAATTATAGAACACTCTTAGAGATTTTGACATGGAAGAACATTGAACAAAATGATATTCAAGAATAGAAGTTTAAAGCACTAAGTTTCAAAACTTTGATTTTGAAAATAATAAATTTCAAATTTTCAAAATAAAACACTTTCTGATGTTTCCATTCAAAATAAAATGATGTAGAAAAGGTTTATAACTCAAGAAAACTTGTTTTCAAACAAAAATAGCCAACAAGTGTTAGATTTTGCAAAAGTTGAAGAGTTATGGGTCCTATTTATAAAAACTAATAAAAGGAAATGTGTTTCCAATAGAAGTGCATTTCATTTTGCAAATTTTACTTTCGGTATTTTTTGTGCAAAGTATGTTTTATTAAGGATCACATTTTGATTTATTTCATAAGATAATTCACTAAGTCCTAATGGAGGCACGTGTCCAAACAGGATTTAGTCTAAACTATAAAGAGAGGGAAAAACCTTGAATATTTGTGGACACGGTTTTTTAATTTTTTCTGAAGTGATAGGATTTAATTTCCAGTCAAAGTGAGTTTTCTTGAGGAAACTCATCAAAGAAACTCATTTTGTCTTAACTATTAAAATTTCCACATATCCATCAAACATGAAAGCCCATTTTTAAGAGGAAGCATGTTTCCTTTATCACAAATGAAACTTTCATAGTTGTATCATAGAAGTACACATTTATTAGGATACACATTTTCGTCACTAAATCACATGCTTCATATTTTGTCAAAGTGTTTGATTTTCAACATGTTTTTCTAAAAGATTTCCAATTATTTATAATTATTTGAAAATCTTTTAATTTAATTTAAATCAATATTAAGATAAGTCAGTATTTGCAAAGTCAAACTTTTATTAAGTTAAAGACAAGTTTGGCTATCATAATGTGTTGACTTTCTTAATGTATAATTTAAAAAGAATGATGTAAAACATTATGAAAGAACAATTTTTATCATCTAAACGAATAATGCAAACAAATGGAAATAATTTTGATTAAGTAAAAATCATAAATCCATGCAAGAAATAAATTTAAAATAAATGAGCAACATGAAACATGAAGTGTAGCAACCTAATCCTAATAGTTCTATAGGCTATAATTTTTTTTTATCTTCAGGTCAACATATCTAATCTTTGACTTTAAATTTATTTGATCCACTTGGTTTACCTAATATCCTTTAATTATTGTATTTAACATTGAGCTCATCTTTAATTCTTACAAGTCCCCTAACTCATTTGAGTGCCAAAAGTGACTCAATTAAACCATTACCATTTAAATTACACTATTTATAAGTATCAAAATATTAGAAAAGAAATCAGTGAAAAACTACTTATGACAATTAAGCG
>JAJIYU010010081.1:0-16443 GCA_030144865.1 Tinospora cordifolia | reverse complement strand
ACTGAGCTATGTGCTCACCCCTTCCTCTTTTTTTTTCAGGAAATTAAATTATGAAGGCTATGGAAATTAGATAGTTTTTTATTTAGCAAGTTTCTATTTTTATAAAAGTTTCCTTTCAATGTAAGGGCATGCTACCAAAGTTTTAAGACTTCTGCTGAAAATTATTTTTTAATTTTGAGTTTATGAATCTCTTTTGATAAACAATGTAATGGTTATTCTTGAATTAGAAAGCTATGTACTTTCTTCTTTTATTAATAAAGAAGTTGAATTTTCTTTACCTTTAATTTCCTTGATTTTTATTTGTACTATTAAATTTACTCTAAGGCAAGTGGTATTGAAAAATAGAAAGTCAAGTGTGTATCGCTTGTAAAGTAACACCGGCCCAACCCGCCAATTGGTTAAGTCCACCGTCAAAATAATGGTGGTTGTCCAAAACTCAAAGAACGTGGGGGTTGGGGTGTTATAACAAGGGAGCCATCTAGGCCAGCTAGGGTAGCTCACCATATTTGGGCATGTTTCCAAACTCATAAGGGGATGGTTTGGGTGAGAAAGGCAAGTATGCTCATGGTTGGCAAGTGGGACCACTAAGGTTTTCAATCCAAGTGTGAGCAAAATCTTTGAACCTTATTTATTTCTTTTATGTGTGCGAACACAATTAAAGGTTTAGAATACATTTTAATCTCTCTTGGATGTCCTCTATTAGTAGGGAAATATTCTAATATGTTGTGATTCATAAAATCAAATAAGTTTCTAATATGAGCACACAAAAACAAAGCTTTGGAATGTTTCTTATTTTCCTTAGATTCTCTCCCTTTCTGGCTCAACATGTAAGCATAAGGCAAATTTTCATTTTTTATTTTTTTTCTGGGTGAAGAAATCTTTCTATATCTCTTAAAATCAGCCACTTTCATTAAAATTCTATCTTGGGTTTGTCACATGTGTGCCCACACACACACACTTATGAGACATTTTATATGTAACCTTAGTATACATGATTATTTATTTTGGCACATGGAATCATTCTTCACGGTTTCTATAGGTGTGGGCATACTTGATCATTTATATAGCACATGAAATCATTCTTTATTGTTTCAAATAATGGACACATCCCATGGAGCTTAGGGTAAGTAGGGTGCACATGATCATAATGTTTTACCCATATGACTTACACATGTTAGGGGTGGCCATGACTTCATGGGTTCACAAAAATCAAATAAAAATTAATATCTCCTTATTTACATGAAAATATGATTTATAACATATATTTTTGGAATCGCATGAACCAAATGCACATTCTAAGGTATGGTTTGGCTCAAGGTGATTTTCTCTCAAAAACTTTCCTTATTTAAGACCCATTGAGGTCACTAGGCAAATGAAAATCTAAATTTTGGCCAATTGTTCTGATTTTTAGATATATCATTCATTTTATTAGTTCATGTCATTTCAATTCGTTTCAGGTCATTTTGATCGCCCAAAGTACCCTAAATGACAATTCTTTCTAATTTGGACCCCTTGAAAGTCGTTTGACAAATAAAAACCTTAACATCGACCAATTGTTCTAATTTTTGGATATATTGTCCCCTTAGTTGGTTCATGTCACGTTACTTCATTTCAAGTTGTTTTGGGTCTCTAAGGAGCACTAAATGAGAGTTTCAGAAACCTGCCAAATTTAGCCTCGAAATGAGCTCCATTTCATTTTGCACCCAAATTTCACTAAATAAATGATAAATTTCATTCAATTGAGTATAGAGGATTTAGGTTATTACATTATGCAAAATGTCCCCAGAAACGAGTGGACATCAGGATCTCTGTCATGAATCATGTATTTATGACTTGGTTTCATTTAAACATATGTGAGAGAGAAAATGGAATAGAGTTCGAAAATACTTTGTAACACCTCGAAACTTTGTGATCATGCTGTGTCGCGAGTGGGCATAAAATAAAATGAAATAAATACAATAATAAATTGATATATGATATTAGCTTGAATTAGCTAGAAAAAAAATAGATATGATGAAATGTAGAATTAGAAAATTTTATGGATTGGTGAAGGTATAATTAGGAATTGGGAATAAATGGAAGGTTGAAAAATAATTATGCATATAATAGAAGTATTAAAATGAAGAAGAGAATTACAATATTAACATGTATATATAACTTTATAATATAAAGTTTAATTAACTCAAGTGATTAGAAAAAAAATCTAGAAATTTGGATTTCGGTCGAACAGAGCACAAGCGAATTGAAAACAAAAAGGATTGGAAGCCAGAAATTTCTGGTTGCTTGATTTGGTCGGTGAAAAGATGGACCTGGAAAGTTAGGGAAGGAGGTTTGGCGGTGACTTTAAAATGAAGAAGAACCAGAGGAGTGGTGCATGCTGGTGGAGGAATGATGATGAAGAGCACTTGCTGATGTTGCTGCTAGACGATGAAGTTGCTGCAAGCCGGGCATGAAGAAGAAGACAGAAGCTATTGTTGCGGGTCTAGGGCATGGATAAGAGGACAGCTGGTTGTTGTTGCCACTGTCGGACGAAGGAGAAAGATGAAGGCATCAGTGGTGAAGCTGCTGCTTCGGGACGTTGTTGCATGAACAGAGCAAGGAAATGGAAACAAAGAAAGATGAAGTTGCTGTTTGGGCTATTGTTGTAGAACCATGAAGGGAAGTTGTGGGTGATTCGGAGTATGGCAGCAAAAAAATGAAAAAAAAAAAAACAAAATGAAAGAGGAAATAATCTAGCTGCTGATGCTTTGTTTTGAAGATGAAGAAGCTAGTTGTTGCAGATGGTGAAGAAGAATAGAGAATGGAAGCTGGTGTGTGTGATCTAGATGAAGTTGTGCTGAAATGCTGATGTGTTGAAAGAAAGAGAGGAAATGGGTAGGCATGCAAATGTGTTGTTGTGTCATTACACGAACAAAGGAAGGAAATGAGAGTAGAAGCTGCTACTGCTGCTACTATTGTTGCTGTTGCTACCGAACGAAGAAGAAACAATGGAAAGAAGAGGAATCGAGCTACTGTAGGTCACGCAAGGGAACCAGCTGCTGCTGGGTTGAAGATGAAGACTTAGTTTGACTGCGAACCACAAACAGACGAGGAGAGGTTGAAGTAGCTGGACGTGAGGTGAGTAGAAAATAGAGGAAAGAAATTTTGCTACTAGTGAAACGAGAAGAAGAAGATGAGGCGAGGCAGAGGAAAGGGGCAGCTAAAAAATGAAGGAGATGGGAAACATTGGGTTGGCTGGTTCATGATGAAGAGTGGATACACAAGTAGCTAGTATGTGGTTTAATTTGTGAGTGCGGGTCGTACCTTATTGCTGGTCTGTGATGAGCAAGAACAAGGAAATTTGGTTTTTCTGGGTTTTTTGATTGGGCGTTCAAATGGTTACGATTTGGTTTTTATTTTCTAGGTTTTTGAATCATCAAAATAGGGAAGATGATGATAAAATTACTGGTTCTAAATCTTGGTTAAATTGTGCAATTGGATGATAGTGGTTGGGGATCTAACGTGATTGAGTTGTGAAATTGGGTTGGTGAGATGAGTATACCGATTTGGATGAAAAGGTGATGAAATGAAATTTGGATGAGGTTGTTGGAATTTAATTGGTTGTGTTTGACCTTGATTTTCCTAGTAGCGAGTCGTGATTCGAATGGCTTAAAGAATTTGGGTTGAATTGAAACGGAGAACAGAGGAGCAGAAGATGTGATTCACGTGTGCGTGCGGTGACCGACATGTTGTAATGCGACAAAGACGATGTGAGGTACCAAAACTGATTTTTAATTCTAGATAGTAAAAAAATTTATTTTAGTTAATTATAAATGTAAATAGAAAATAATAAAAATATTTTATTCAAATAGAAATTAAATAAATCAATTATGAAAATTAGTTTAGAATATTTCTTTAGTAATTTGAATTAAATAAATTTAATATAAGATTAATTATTAATTATTGAACATGGGGATAAGTTGATTTAATAAAATTAAATTAATATTGGAAAAATAGTTTTCCAACATATTAATAGTTTTATTTAATATTAGAAGTTTAAGATTTAATAATTTAAATTAGTTGAAAACATGAAAAATGAACCTTTAAAAGTTTAAGATCTTTTATAAGAAAAGAATAAAGTTTTGGTCCTAAAACTAAACATGTAACATTTAGAAGTTTTATTTTGTTCGTAATTAAATTAATTATGATATTAATAAATTATTTAATTTTTGAAGATTAAGTTATTAAAAGTCAAATTCTACAAAAAGCCTTGTAAGTAAATTATTAAAGTTGTAATTTCAAATTAAGGAAATTTAGAGGACTTAGAAATCATTTTAATTAGAATGTATAAAGTTCTAGAATTTAGGAATAATCCAAGATTAGTTGAAACTAATATCTAGATTCCAAATTAGTTTGGAAATCCTTAAGCTCAAAAATATTTTGAATAAGATCTAATATAAATTAAGAACTTAAGAATTTTATTAATTCTTGAATTTCATATTTTACAATGGAGAGTATCGAGTATTTTGACAGAAAGCAAGGAGCCCTGAAGATCGGCGAAATCAGGTGGGCGTGACTTTCCTTGCTCATATGTATTATATAGATTTAAAATTCAAAGCATTTGCTTGAATAGTTCTAAGTTATTAGAATCTTATTAGGAAATTGATTGAAATTATTTGGTATATTTGAATGATGTGTGATGTATGATAAATTATTTGGACTCAGTCTTAATTAGTTCATGACATGATAGAATATAAAGATTTGCACTTAGATTTACTTAATTATGGCATGCATGAATAAGGAAAATATGCATCTAGATCCTATTGTTTATTCATGCACCGTATAATGTTAACTTGCATGCATAATTTGAATTATTTTCCTAGTGAATTGTGTGATGCTTGATGTGTTTGAGATTGTTTGTAAAACTAAAATAAGACATTGATTTATTAAGAATCCATGTACTGGTGCGATTGTCGAGCCTAAAACGGATCGAGGTGGCATCTCCTATATGTTACCACTTAAGATTTTCGAGCTACAAGGCGGATCGTAGGTATTCCCACCCAGAGTTGATTGTGACAGCTCGAAGTCTTTGGTAGATAGAACGAGTCGTGAGAAGTACTCTATCTTAGGTTGTGATGCGTGTGTCGATTGATTTTAGACGATTATTGAGACCTTTTGATATTTGATTGGATCATAGCGAATACCGAGAGGCATCTAAACCATCTTTCGGTCTTAGACTACAACTAAAACAAATTAATGTTTGAAACGCCTAATGTTTGAAAGTGTTTGCAATGTTTTGGATTGGGTCTGTATAATGCCTATAATGTGCGGGAATGATCCACTGGGCTTTTGAGCTCACTCCCACTTTATTTTTTCGGTACATTTGGATGTAGAGTATGGCAACTTACATCTGAAGACTTGCACTTTAATTGGAACTCATTGGAGAGGTAGTTCGGGATATGTAGTATTGAAAGTGGTATTTTGTATAATTTTTTTGAAATGATTTTCATGTATTTATTTGATTTTAAATTCAGTTGATTAGATTTGAGAACAATTTTATACGTTTAACATTTCTGTTTTAATGCAAGTTTTTAAATATTTCCACTACATTATTTATAAATTGTATTGTGAAATCCGATGAATGTCTTGAGAAACTATTTTGATCTTTTTTTTGTATAAAACATCTATATAGACATTGACTTGAGAACTACTGGTTATGAACTTAATTTTGAAGAAAAATATTTTTATAGAAGAAAATTTTGAATAGCATCTTGATTTTCAATGGACGACGATCCACACGTGAGATAACACATGAACGAAAGTCCGGTTGAAAACTGAGGTATTACAAATATGGTATCAGAGCTCAGTGTTATGATACACTGGGCTAGATTTGAGTTCACTGGATATGATTTTCACTAGAATGGAGATTTCACTGAATTTGATTTTCACTGATAATGAATTTTATTAGATTTGATTTCACCGAGAATGAAATTTTCTGAATATAATTTTGAAAAAGGGGTAGAATGGGTAGAAGTCTAGAAGGGAGTAAGTGATGTGATGCCAACATAATTGAGTGTTGTATTGATGTGACTTGAGTAGAGGTAGTGATTCCTAATAGTTGGCCTTCTTTTAGGATAAAGGTCGCTAGAAGGTTTCATTATTATCCTAAAAGGTCCAAGATGACAGTGTTTGAAATGGATGGCATCACGACAAATAATTGTATAGAATTGGATAGAAATTAACATTAGGTGGATAGAAGTCTAGGAAAAGACTAGGGTGATGCCAACGGGCTCGAATTCACAGTCGCAAGTGTGATTCGAAGCAATTGTATCACATCGATGTTTTATGGAGTTAGACTTGGCAATCCTACTGAAGGATATCGAGCCAAGTGAAGTATTGAGACCTTAGGTCTAGGTAGAGACTGAGTGCTGTTTCAGGAGTACAGTGGATCATAAATAAATTAAAAGCTTATAGGGCATAGGCTAGAGAATGATAACGTGTTTGAATGCACACTTGTTTGATCAGGACCCAAATTTGGGAGGCGCCTGTATTTCTGGTTTCTATGTAGGATGGAGTGCATAGGGACTTGGAGGTATGGAGGAATCCTTAATTCAGAAAATGACGGACCATGCTTAGTGAGTGATCGATTCTTTGGTTGAACTTGTATGCACTGTATTGTACTGGGATGGGGTAGTACAGTATGGTGGGGCTTGCGTTAGCCTTAGAACACGTCTATGGGTGCACTGTCACACTAATTTTAGCTAAGAGCTCGGTTAAAAATGGTGGGATAGTTGCAGTCATGGATATCGAGACACTTGCACCATTGTTTGGGTGTAATGTAATTCTAAGCGAAAGTCTGTGTGGAAGGCCGAGTGTGAGATGGGGCACACAGACCTGGAAGCATAGATGGAAGCTTTGGGATTGCATTATGCTAGAGTGTATTGTTTGCTTGGTTGTTGGTGGATTGATTGTTTGTTATATATGTATTTTGATAATCTTAGTGATATAACCCAAACTCTCGTACCCAAAAATAGACGAGATGCTGCCGACTTAGAAGTATAAACTTCTAGATAATTGAAACAAAGCGAAAACTTAGAGACTATACACCTAGAGTCACCCTAGCATGATAAACGTGAAAAGGGTATAGGTGGGTTAGAACAAGTGGTGATCGTTGTAAACCACAATATTCGAATGCTGAGGAAGGCAATTATATGTTAAGATCTAGATTTTTATATTAGAATAGTCAGACATTATCTGATAAAAGGGAAATTGTGTTTCATTATGAAAAAAACACTATTGGATGTTAAGCTACGTATTTGAATTATAGATAGTATCGAGAGGAAAATGGCTCGAGATGAGAGTGGAAACAAGCCAGAATAGAGAAGTGATAGTGATCTGTTTCTAGGAGCATAAGCACAAGCAGTGGAAATGGTAGAAATGATAGATGAGATCTTAAAGAGAGTGATATTCTATTAGAGGTCACTCTTAGAATTAGGGGCAAATGGTGAAAACTCTGTAGCTAACAGTGACACCATAGGTGTGATTAAGTAGGTGCCACAACTGGATTAGTCAGTTTTGATAGATAGCAGTAAGAGTTGTTGACCAGACTTCAGAAGTTGTGATCGAGTCCATTTGGGAGAGATTGTAGTGAGAACGTAGACGATAGAATATGATTATTATGTAGGTGCCTACTCGAGTCACCTCTACTAGAACTCTAACTAAAAAGTTACAATTGTTCACTACACAAACTGTGAGACTACATGATGAAGGAGAATGAAAATGTGTGAATAGCTCAAGTTCATCCTAGGTGAGAGCATACACTAGATTATCGGTAAGTTCTAAATTCTTTTGTGGAAATGTCATGGATGTCACATATGATACTGGGGTTAGGATATCACAGTTCTAGTGCTAAACCGTGTCAAAAGTTGTGACCCCGTAGTTCTACTCAACGCTCATTCGAAAGAAGGCTACGTTCACAAATTTTTCCGTTGAAAATAGGACATACGTTATTCCAAAATTATCAATAACAATTGAAGACGTGACGTCTGAAGTTACAAGGTGGTGGCCATTATAGTTTTGCTCATTTATGAGAAAGACTTGAAGAAATTTTAATGGCTTTTCAGACAATGGTTTCAAAGAAAAAGTAAATTCACATCTGGTAACATTGCAAGACGATAAATCTAATGTGGGTGGATAAATACCCTAGTTATATTCATAAACATGAGAAAGATGATCTAGTAGAATTTGGAAGGATTCTTGGTGTAAGATCAGAGTAGCATAGCAGAATCGTGATGAGTATTGAGAAACGCAGACTGATCGCCAACATGAGTTAATTTGACGCAAATTTCGAGGATGGAATTTTATTTAAGGGGGGTAGATTGTAACACCCCGGAACTTTGTGATCATGCCGCGTTGCGAGTGGGCATAAAATAAAATGAAATAAATAAAATTATAAATTGATATTCGACATTAGCTTGAATTAGTTAAAAAAAATAGATATGATGAAATGTAGCATTAGAAAATTTTATGGATTGGTGAAGATATAATTGGGAATTTGAAATAAATGGATGGTTGAAAAATAATTATGCATATAATAGAAGTATTGAAATGAAGAAGAGAATTACATTATTAACATGTATATATAACTTTATAATATAAAGTTTAATTAACTCAAGTGATTAGAAAAAAAAATCCTAAAATTTGGATTTCGGCCGAATAGAGCAAGAGCGAATTGAAAACAAAAAGGATTGGAAGCTAGAAATTTCTAGTTGCTCGATTCGGTCGGTGAGAAGATGGACCTGGAAAGTCAGGGAAGGAGGTTTGGCGGTGACTTTAAAATGAAGAAGAACCAGAGGAGTGGTGCATATTGGTGGAGGAACGAAGACGAGCAGTACCTGCTGCTGTTGCTGCTAGACGATGAAGTTGCTGCAATCCGAGCATGAAGAAGAAGACTGAAGCTATTGTTGTTGGTCTAGGGCATGGATAAGAGGATAACTGGTTGTTGTTGCCACTATTGGATGAAGGAGAAAGATGAAGGCATCAGTGGTGAAGCTGTTGCTTCGGGACGTTGTTGCATGAACAGAGCAAGGAAAGGGAGACAAAGAAAGATGAAGTTGTTGTCTGGGCTATTGTTGCAGAACCATGAAGGGAAGTTGTGGGTGATCTGGAGTATGGCAGCAAAAAAATGAAAAAAAAACACAAAATGAAAGAGGAAACACTCTAGATGATGATGCTCTATTTTGAACATGAAAAAGCCGGTTGCTGTAGCGGTGAAGAAAAACAGAGAACGTAAGCTGGTGTGTGTGATCCGGATGAGGGTGTGCTGAAATGAAGAAGTTGTTGTGTTGAAAGAAAGAGAAGAAATGGGTAGGCGTGCAAATGTGCTACTGTGTCGTTGCACAAGCAGAGGAAGGAAATGAACGCAGAAGTTGCTGCTGCTGCTGCTGCTATCGAACGAAGAAGAAACAATGGAAAGAAGAGGAACCAAGCTGTTGTAGGTCACGCAAGGGAAGAAGGGGAAGTAACGAGCTGTTGTTGGGTTGAAGATGAAGACTTAGTTGGAATGTTAACCACAAACAAATTGTTCTAATTGGAGGTATGAAAAACTTAACCTCGACCAATTGTTCTAATTTTTAGATATGTTGTCCCCTTAGTTGGTTCATGTCACGTTACTTCATTTCAAGTTGTTTTGGGTCCTTAAGGCGCACTAAATAAGAGTTTTAGAAACCTACCAAATTTAGCCTCGAAATGAGCTCTATTTCATTTTGTACCCAAATTTTACTAAATAAATAATAAATTTCATTCAATTGAGTACAGATGATTTCGGGTGTTACATTATGCAAAATGTCCCCAAAAACGAGTGGAGGATATCTGTCATGAATCATGTTTTTATGACTTGGTTTCATTTCAACATATGTGAGAGAGAGAATGGAATAGAGTTCGAAAATACTTTGTAACACCTCAGGACTTTGTGATCATGCCGCGTCACAAGAAAATGAAATAGATAGAATAATAAATTGATATTCGATATTAGCTAGAAAAAAATAGATATGATAAAATGTAGCATTAGAAAATTTTATGGATTGGTGAAGGTACAATTGGGAATTTGGAATAAATGGATGGTTGAAAAATAATTATGCATATAATAGAAGTACTAAAATGAAGAAGAGAATTACATTATTAACATTATATATAACTTTATAATATAAAGTTTAATTAACTCAAGTGATTAGAAAAAAAATCCTGAAATTTGGATTTCAGCCGAACATAGAACGAGCGAATTGAAAAGAAAGTGGATTGGAAGCCAGAAATTTCTGGTTGCTCAATTCGGTCGGTGAGAAGATGGACCTAGAAAGTTAGGGAAGGAGGTTTGGCGGTGATTTAAAATGAAGAAGAACCAGAGGAGTGGTGCGTGCTGGTAGAGGAATGAAGATGAAGAGCACCTGCGTTGTTGCTGCTAGACGATGCAGTTGCTGCAATCTGGGCATGAAGAAGAAGACAGAAGTTATAGTTGCTGGTCTAGGGTGTGGATAAGAGGATAGCCGGTTGTTGTTGCCATTGTCGGACGAAGGAGAAAGATGAAAGCATCACTGGTGAAGCTGCTGCTTCGGGATGTTGTTGCATGAACAGAGCAAGGAAAGTGAAACAAAGAAAGATGTAGCTGCTGTTCGGGCTGTTGTTGCAGAACCATGAAGGGAAGTTGTCGGTGATCCGGAGTATGGCAGCAGAAAAATGAAAAAAAAAAAAAAAAATGAAAGAAGAAACACTCTAGCTGCTGATGCTCTGTCTTGAAGATGAAGAAGCCGGTTGCTGCAGTTGGTAAAGAAGAACAGAGAACGGAAGCTGGTGTGTGTGATCCGGATGACTGTGTGCTGAAATGAAGAAGTTGATGTGTTGAAAGAAAGAGAAGAAATGGGTCGGCATGCAAATGTGTTGTTGTGTCGTTGCACGAGCAGAGGAAGGAAATGAAAGTAGAAGTTGCTGCTGCTACCAACGAAGAAGAAACAATGGAAAGAAGAGGAATCGAGCTGATGTAGGTCATGCAAGGGAAGAAGGGGAAGGAACCAGCTGTTGCTGGGTTGAAGATGAAGACTTAGTCTGACTGTGAACCACAAACAGACGAGGAGAAGGAGAGGTTGAAGCAGCTGGACGTGAGGTGAGTAGAAAACAGAGGAAAAAAATTTTGCTACTAGTGAAACGAGAAGAAGAAGATGAGGCAAGGCAGAGGAAAGGGGCAGCGGAAAATGAAGGAGATGGGAAACATTGGGTTGGCTGGTTCGTGATGAAGAGTGGATACACAAGCAGCTAGTATGTGGTTTAATTTGTGAGTGCGGGTCGTCCCTTATTGCTGGTCCTTGAAGAACAAGAACAAGGAAATTCGATTTTTCTGGGTTTTTGGATTGGGCGTTCAAATGGTTACGATTTGGTTTTTATTTTCTAGGCTTTTGAATCATCAAAATAGGGAAGATGATGATAAAATTACTGGTTCTAAAACTTGGTTAAATTGTGCAATTGGATGATAGTGGTTGGGGATCTAACATGATTAAGTTGTGAAATTGGGTTGGTGAGATAAGTATACCGATTTGGATGAAAAGGTGATGAAATGAAATTTGGATGAGGTTGTTGGAATTTAATTGGTTGTGTTTGACCTTATTTTCTTAGTAGCGAGTTGTGATTCCGATGGCTTGGAGAATTCGGGTTGAATTGAAATGTAGAACAGAGGAACAGAAGATGTGATTCACGTGTGCGTGCAATGACCGACATGATGTAATGCGACGAAGACGATGTGAGGTACCAAAACTGATTTTTAATTCTAGATAGTAAAAAAATTTATTTTAGTTAATTATAAATGTAAATAGAAAATAACAAAAATATTTTATTCAAATAGAAATTAAATAAATCAATTATGAAAATTAGTTTAGAATATTTCTTTAGTAATTTGAATTAAATAAACTTAATATTAGATTAATTATTAATTATTGAACATGGGGATAAGTTGATTTAATAAAATTAAATTAACTATGCTTTTAAATTAGGATTGAAAAAATAGTTTTCCAACATATTAATAGTTTTATTTAATATTAGAAGTTCAAGATTTAATAATTTAAATTAGTTGAAAACATGAAAAATGAACCTTTAAAAGCTTAAAATCTTTTATAAGAAAAGAATTAAGTTTTGATCCTGAAACTGAACTTGTAACATTTAGAAGTCTTATTTTGTTCGTAATTAAATTAATTATTATATTAATAAATTATTTAATTTTAGTTTATTAAGTTATTAGAAGTCAAATTCTACAAAAAGGCTTGTAAGTGCTGCAAGATGGTTATAAACTCATAGATTCTTCTAAACTTCATAAAGTATTTAAGAGGGGCATGTTGGCCCTAAGTCTTTTCTTGTAGACTTTATAAGTCTTTGTAGAATTTCAAAGTTATTTTTGCTATAACAAATATGAAGTTTTGTAGTTCTTAAATATTTTATACCAAAGAATGATATTTGATTAGTTTGAATTTCACATTCAAATGTATGATGTTGAAGTTGATTTATTTATATTAATGATTTCCAATTATATTTTATGGAACGTATTTTACGAATTGAGTACTCAAGGAGTCCTACAGAATTTGGGACATTGAAAGAAAGAAAGAAATAAGGTGACACGCGCCGTCTCCCCTCAAGTAGCCAAGGGAACTCGTTGAAATGCACGTGCCATGATAACACACTAGAGCACTGGCAGAACAACATAGTAGGACTTGGAATGGGGAGACAGGGAATTACAAAGGTGGTATCAGAGCCTAGGCAATAGTTACTGGGCTAGAATGAGATGGTCACTCTAATACCAAAAGGTGGTATTAGAGCAAAGGTTATAGCTCATTGGAAAAAAGATAATTATTCTGATACCAAAGGTGGTATCATAGCTCATTTATTAGATATACTGGGTAGAAATTAGAAAGAGTTGACTCAATTAGATAAGATTATTACTTGAGTTAAATTTAAAATGGCCTACTTTCAATTTTGAAATTGAAAATTGTTTTTGGAAAGTTGTTTTTCAGAAAGGAAATATATGTTTTTAAAAGGTATTGTTTGCAAACAAATATTATAAGTTGAGTTGATAGCGAGTAAGCCTTGTCCTGATTAAAGCTAAATATTGAAAGGGAGATGGGTTATCCCATCCAAGAAAACACAGTTATTTAAGTAGACTTCGGTCTTGCCACTCGATCTAGAGGTTGTCCCACCAACTCATACAAGTAGTCGGAGTTAAAGAACCCATTTATTTTCTTAAAAGAAAAATAGAAGGTGGTATTTAAGGGAAAAGGAAATGTATTAGAGTGCAAAGATAGTACCAGGAGTAGTACAAGAATTGGACGAGGATTGAAGCTTTCAACTAGAAATTGAGACCTTAGGTCTAGGAAAATAACATTAGGTAAAAACTTTGGTGTTGTCAAAGGTGGCACAATGGACCATAAATGAAAACTTTTAGGGCATTAGTTAAAGACTAATAATGTGTGAAAAGAAAACACTTGTTTGGTTATGACACAAAAGGATTTTGTATCTCTGGTTTTTATGTGGTACGGGGAATCACCATAGGTATTTCTCAACCTGAAGAGTATAGAGAAGGTCTCATTCAGAGGGGTTGGTAGTCAACTGAAGATGTCATCCGTGAGATAAGGTTATAAAAAGGGTAATTGTCTTACATGGGTCACTATTCTAGACCTAATCAGAAATACCAATGAAAAAGTCATTTCAGTCTTAATGTTAATTATAAATAAGAAATGTGTTTGAATCGCCTAATATACAAAATTATTTTGACATACTTGTCTTGTTTGGTTGAAGTAATGATTTAAATATTTAGATTGATCTACTAGGCTTCAAGTTTACCATCCTATTCTAACATTTCACGAAACTAAAAGAACAAGGCTACGAGATAGTTTTAAACTCAAAGATTCTTTTTAAACTTTATAAAGTGTTCAAGATGGGCATGTTGGTCCTTAGTCTTTTCTTGTAGACTTTTTAAATCTTTGTATAGTTTTAAAGTTATTTATGCTATAACAAATATAAAGTTTTATAACTGTTGAATATTTTGTATCAATGAATGATATTTGATTATTTTGAATTTCACATTTAAATGTATGATGTTGAAGTTGATTTATTTATATTAATGATTTCCAATTTTATTTTATGGAACCTATTTTATGAGTTGAGTACTCACAGAGTCTTATAGAATTTGGGATACATGAAGAAAGAATGAAATAATGTAACACAAATCATCTCCACTTGAATGGCCTAAGGAACTCATTGAAATGCACGTGGGATTATAACGCATCAGAGTGCCAGTAGAACAGCATAGTGGAACTTGGGACGGGAAGGCAGGGTATTAAAAAGGTGGTATTAGGGCCTAGGCAATAGTTGTTGGGCTAGAACAAGATGGTCACTCTGATGCTAAAGGTGGTATCAAAGTAAAGGTTGTAGCTCACTAGGAAAAAGATGATTACTTTGATACCAAAGGTGGTATCAAAGCTCAGTCATTAGATATACAAACAAAAAGGAAATTAGAAAGATTTGACTCAATCAGATAAGGTTTTTACTTGAGATAAATTTAGAATGCCTTACCTTCTATTTTGAAATTGAAAATTGTTTTTGGAAAGTTGTTTTTTCAAAACAACGAAATATATATGTTTTCAAAAGGTTTTTTTTTGGAACCAAAGATTGCGAGTTGAGCTGATAGTAAGTAAATCTTATCCTAAGTAACGGTAACCATTGAAAGGGAGATGGGTTATTCTGTCCCAAAAAGTGTGGTTATTTAAATAGACTTGGGTTTCGGCACCCAATCTAGAAGTTGTCCCACAAGCTCATACAAGTAGTTAAAGTTGAAGAATACATTTATTTTTCTTAAAGAAAATTAGCATGTGGTATTTAAAGGCAAAGGAAATGTACTAGAGTGCAAAGGTAGTGCCAAGAGTGGTATAAGAATTAAATGAGGGTTGAACCTTTCAACTAGGAATTAAGACCTTAGGCTAGGAAAATGACTTTAGGTGGAAACTTTGGTGTTATCAAGGGTGGCACAGTGGGCCATAAATGAAAACTTTTAAGTCATAGGCTAAAGATTGATAACGTGTGAAAACGAAACACTTGCTTGGTCAAGACAAAAGATCAGGAGGATTCTGTATCTCTGGTTTCTATATGGTATAAGGCGTATAGGAATTTGGGGGTATAGAAGAATCTTAGACTCAGAGAATGATGGGCCATGTTTGATGAATGATTGATGACTTTGGAAAAGCTCGTTTCCCTATGCATGGCTGGTATGGGACGATTATGTATAGTGGGGCTTGGGAAACTTTAGTTGTTGAGACATTTGCAAAATTGGTTGGGTGTAGTAAATTCTCTTAGTAGTCTTAACGATAACTAAAATAATTGAATTGCACGAAATGCCTAATTCCTAATAAGTGCTTGCATGTTTTGTGTGCTTGACTTTAATAATATTTGAAATGTATTGTGTATGATCCATTGGGTTCTTAAGCTCACCCCACTAATTCTTTTTTAGGTAATCACTGAAAGCACTCGAAATGACAAGGGAAAAAGAAACATTTTTGTCGTAATGGTGTGCCTCATGGGTGAGGTTGTGTAAGAAATTAAAATCTCACTTTCGTTACTAGTTGTTGGGCATGGGTCCCACTTTACTTCATTTGTTCATTTATTTGTTGGAGTCGTCCATGGGGCTAGACATTTATTTAGATTTGTGTGAACCTCGACCACGGAGGCCAGCGTTGGATTATTTATGATGGTAAGTCGATTGTTTCATTCAGTTTAACGTCAAAATATTGTTGTTACAATTTAGTCTGTTGATAACTCTGATAATGTTATGGGATGTTACCTAGTACAGTTTACTAGGAGATGATTGATATGATATATAGTAATATCCCAGTTCCAAGATAGTGAAAGCAAGAGTGACCCCATATAAATGTGATTATGTCACAAGTTGCAAAATGCGCGTGTCGCTTATGATGAAATGTGAAAGGTTCTGAAGTCGGGTGTTACAATATAGATATACTTGAGACTATTTTTATCAATGTGCAACTCGAGTTTTTCTCATGTAGATAATGTTGCTATATCTTCATAGCAAAGACTATGCTATAAGCTCAATATCATATGTAAGATAGTTCATTTTGTGAGATTTTAGTGTAATACCCCTAAAATTTGTACTAAATGCAACAAGTGAAGATAAAATTGGTTTCCAACAAATTGGGTATAATTTTATTGTGTAACCTAAATGGGAAATAAAAAGGATAGGAATAAGTCCAAGGGAATAGAAGTGGAAATGAGAAACCCTATTAGCCAATTAGAATTTTTTTCCTGTTTGCATGTAATACCTCATAATTTAGAATGAATAAACAAGAATTTTTGTCAATTAATTTATCCAATAGTATATGTATAAAGAATTATAGACCATTATTGAATTAATGATCCAGGTAA
>JAJIYU010010080.1:0-16424 GCA_030144865.1 Tinospora cordifolia | reverse complement strand
CAAATTAAGGTTTTATTTGTTTAATTTTCACTAGAACTCTAATTTATTTTATTTTTCATGTGTTATCCCACAATTTGCACTCAAAAGAATTTAGTTATTTGACAAAATTCTAGGGTATTACATTCTTCCCTAATTAGGTCTGGTGAAAATTTGGCCCGCTATGTGAACTTCCTTTCATATCAGTTATAGACATGTCCCTTTGATTCAGTTGGACAAAGTCATCCTATAGCTTGCTCAAGGTTGCTTCTAAAAAGAACTTTTTATAGAAAATCTCTGTGAAGTTCTCCCAAGTCAAAACATCAACATTCTTATTAGGGTCCATCCTCATCATATATGCCACCAACTTTAGACCAGTCCTTTGAAATGGTATGTGGCCAGTGCCACACTTCTTAACTCAACCTTTAGTCCATTAAGAATTTCATCCATCTCTTGGTACTAGTGGTCAGCCGAAATGTAATATGTAGTACCATCAAATGAAGGAGGGTGGGGGTTCTATAGCTTTATCATCATCTTTCTTTGTTTCTTATCCTCTAGATCCTCCGTAGTCCTATGACATTCAAGAGTTGGGGCCATAGGTGCTAATTGTTGAACCTGGATGAGTTTAGGCACTTGAGGCTGTGGTACTGCTTGAGGGAGTATCTGGGGTAGAACCATCATCAGTTGATCCATAACCCTCTGAGCGACTTCATTCATCATATTCTCTATTCAAACCTCTATGCCAATAGTCATTTCCTGATCCCTTTGCTTTGTATTGTCAAAAGTGGTAGATCGAGTAACAACCTTCTTGTTCTAGCCATAATAGTTTATGCTTCTAGGTTCTTGTTTGTTATTAGGTACAGGATTTGGTTTCATATGACGTACATATAAACAAATCAAGCATGATTTTCAAACAATCATACTATCAAGCAATTTCACGCTAGCATAGCAAAGCTTCAGGCTTCCATCTATGCTTCCAGGTTCAAATGTCCCATACCATTCTAGCCCTTCCACTTAGACTCTCACTCAAAAAATTTCCACACCCAAACAATTTTACAAATGTCTTGATAACTAAGGTTTTTCGAGCCCACTATACTTGATCGTCCTATACCAGTCAAACATACAAAAACAAGTTCTTCCAAAGTCATTGATCATTCACCAAAAATGGTCCATCATTCATTGAGTCCAAGCTTCCTCCATAACCTTGAATTCCTATGCATGCCATTCCACATAGAAAGCAAAGTTATAAAATTCTTTCGATTTCGTGTCTTGACCAAGCAACTATTCTGTTCTCACACATTTTCAGTTTCTACCTTATATCCTAAAGTTTTATGTTTTTGATCCACTGTGCCACCCTTGGCTACATCCATGTTCCTACCTAAGGTCTTCTCCCTTGACCCCAGGCTGGTTGACTCACAACCAATGCTTAGTCAAGATACCACCTTGGGCATCTTTTTCAACTTCTACTCAATTTCTTGCCCTGATTTTTCACCTTATAAGTTTTCTTTTATAGAAAGTAAGTGCTTTTTTTAACTTAGACCACTAGCACAAGCTGGTGGGACAACCTCCAGATCGGGTGGCGAAACTGAAGTCTGCTTAGCAACTGCGTTTTCTAGGATGGGATAACCCACATCCCTTTTAATGTTTAGCTATATTCGGGACAAGGCTTACCTACTATCAACTCAACTTGTAGTCTTTGGATCCAAACAAAAAATTTCTAGACATATGTTTCCCTTTTGAAAACACTTCCTAAAACATTTTTAAGTTTTCAAAAATAGAAGGTAGGGCATTCTAAGTTTAATAGGTCAAATCTAATTGTGTTATATTTCTTAGGTCTAATACTACCTTAGGTATAAGACTAACTTTCTAATTCTAGCCCAACAACACATGTTTAGGCTTCACTTTCTATTTTTAGCCTAGTGTTTCTAATAACTAAGCTCCGATACTACCTTTGTAACGTCTCAATCCTTGTATTCTTTCAATTTTTGGACATAATCACTTTTTTGACAGTGGACTTAACCATATAGGCGGATTGGGCCAGTATTACTTTACAAGTGACTCACACTTGACATTCTATTTTAATTATCTTATGCGTTAATGCAATTCAAGGTTACTTAACTCCATTTTAGGAATCAAATCAAATAAGGCAATAATACAATTGATAAAAGAAATTTATAAACTTTATTAACTAGAATAAAATGGAGTACATAACTCAATCTTAAAACTACTACAGTGGAATATTCAAAACTTGGGCTACATGCCCTTACAATCAAATATAGAAACTTTCTTAAAATAAAGAAACTATCTCAATTTGCATTGTCTTCATGCATGTTCAATTTCCTGAAAAATAAGAGAGGAAGGGTGAGCATATAGCCTAATAGATCATTTTCAAACAACCAATTTTTTAGTTTAGACTAAAAATATGTTCATAATTTATACACTTGCATACATTAGGCATTTCACGCAACATTTTGTGTATAGTTGTGACTTAGACCAAAAGGGTTTTCAAGGCCCTTGATGTTTTTAACAAAATACCTCCTTAGAGTGAAAAATGCATTTCTCAGCAAATTTCATTAGACTTAAGGCCTAACCCATATTCCAAGTATTTTGGGACATCACCCATGTGAACTAATTACATGTAAATAACATCTACAATAACCCAAATGTTCACCATGTTGGTACATGGTTATCAATCATCATAATCTCATAATTAATTTCATATTCAAGAATCATAAAATATGAGAAATAAATTTTAGATTATAAACAATCTACAAATCAAAGCATGAATCACCTAAAAAACCTACACCAAAAATTGAAATAAACTTAAACATGGTACTAGGTATGGTATGTATTCATGAATGCTTAAACATGCTCATGTGCTAAACTAAAATTCAAATCATAAATTAATTTTTGGAAATTGAAACAAGAATGATTGCTAAAAATTAAACATGCAATGAACATGGTATTAATCTAAAGAAGAAAAGAGGAGGTTTTAGAAATCATTTCTACCTTAATTGCAAGTTTGATGGAAATCCGGCAAAGGTTCCTTTGTTCAATACTTCTAGCACCTCGAGACTACTCAAGAACTTTTAATCAAACACTCAAACATTCAAGAATACCTCAAGATCACTCAAAAACATAAAGGTAGCCAAGAAGAAGGCTAGAACAAGCTAAGAAGGAAGTGTTAACTCTTTGGTTTGGGATGAAGAATAAGTGTGCACAAGGGGGATTTATATAGATTTTCAAGAGCACAAGGGGGGCCATGATTTGGCATCATTAATTAGGGTTTCCTCACATATGACGACTAGAGTTGTTGCTCATAACACACATATAGAGGATGACTAGGGTTTTGTTAAGGATATGATGGTAATCTCTTCACATGGTGCCAAGATTGGAACATTTTGTGTTTTGGAACTTTCTTATTCTTGGTTTTTGGTTTTTTCTTTGTGTGTGTGATGGCTAGGGTTTCATGGTTCACCATTTAGACACTTCTAAATTAAGGTTGCTCACATGTGCACACACACACACACACACACATGGATCGATTTTGCATAATAGGGCATGGTGCACATGATCAAAGTGTTAGGTTTCTCACATGTGTGCACATACACACACACACACATGGACCGATTTTGCATAATAGGGCATGGTACACATGATCAAAGTGTGGTGTACATGAGATCATTCTTCATGGTTTCTCATAGGTGTGGTATACTTGATCATTTACATGGCACATGAGATCATTCTACATGATTCCAAATAACGAAAACGTCTCATTGAGGTTGGTATGGTGAGGGTGTACATGCTCATGGTGTTCCACCCATGTGGTTTTCACATGTTTAGGTGTGGCCACAAATTTATGGGTTCAAATGAATTTAATAAAAAATCATATCTCATTATTTACCAAGAATTAAGGACTTTATTATATATTTTTGTGTTCATAATAAAATAATTCACATTTCCAAACTATCATTTGGCTAGGGTGACCTTCATTTTATTTACTTACTTAATTTAGACTCCACTGATGGTATTAAGCAAATAAAATATAAATTTTGGCCAGTTTAGCTATTTTTGGATATGTTGTCTAGTTGATTAGTTCATGGCATCTTGTGTCATTTTAGGTTGTTCTAAGGTCAAAAGGTACACTAAATGGGGGTTGGACTTGCTAAATTTACCCTTAAAATCGACTAGTTTTCATTTCTCACCCAAATTCAATCAAATGCAATTGAATTGTTTCATTTTATTCAATATTAAATTACAGGGTATTACGCTATCTCCAAGTCTCAAGGTACCTTCGACATCGATTCTGAAATTAGTGTGTTTGCCTTGTTTGACATCTTCTGTCAGGTCCACAATCCATTTGTCGTGTTTCAGCTCATCTCTAATCTACCATAATAGGTCTAGTTGGCTAATTGATGCACATAGGTATACCTGTTTCCTGTCTAAAGATACACTTAGATTATAGGCATTGATTAGCTGATTTATTTGCCCTTTTTCTTTATCATCTTATCAAACTTTCTGCTAAGAGCACGACTGCGACATTAGCCTTTCCTGGATGGAAATAAAGTTGGAAGTCATAGTCCTTTAGAAACTTTATCCATCTCCGCTATTTGAGATTCATCTATTTTTGAGTACTGATGTACTTCAGACTCTTATATCTAGAAACAGGTCAAATCTCCCTCCATAGAGATAGTGCTTCAAAGTCTTTAAGGTAAACATGATACCAGCTAGTTCCAGGTCATGTGTAGTATAGTTTTGTTCATGGATTTTTTGTTGTCGAGAAGTTTAAGCAATGACTTTTCCCTCTTTCATTAATACAACATCCAATCCATTCTGTGAGACATCAGTATACAAAACGTATCCAACACCATGAGTAGCGGTAACTAAAATGGGACTTGAAGTTGACTTCTTCTTTAACTCTTGAAAAGATTCCTTGCAGTTCTCATCCTAAATGAACTTCTCTCCTTTTTTGGTTAGCTTAGTTATAGGCCCAGCTAACTTGGAGAAGTCTTGGATAAATCTTTAGTAGTATCATGCTAAACCCAAGAAACTTATGATTTCTATCACCATTTTTGGTTGCTTGCAATTAGCTACTAGCTCAACTTTATTTGGATCTACTAAAATCCCTTCGCCCAAAACTACATGGCCAAGGAACTTGACCATCTTCATCAAGAATTCACACTTGATAAACTTAGCATGCAATTAATTTCTCCTCAGTATGCCTAGCAAAATTTTCAAATGTTCTATGCATTCTGCTTCTAATCTGGAGTAGATCAAGATATCGTCTATGAATACTACAATGAACTAATCCAAATACTACCAAAAGACTATTCATCGAGTCCATGAATGCAATTGGTGCGTTGGTCAAACCAAACAACGTCACTGTGAACTCGAAAGGTCCATATCAAGTCCTAAAGGTTGTCTTACGAATGTCTGCCTTCCTAATGTTTAACTGGTGACAACTTGACCTCAAATTAATCTTGGAGAAATGAGTGGCTCCCCTCAATTGGTCGAACAAGTCATCTATACTAGGTAGAGGATACTTATTCTTTATGGTCCGTGACTTGATCTTCCTATAGTCAACACGTAACCTCATTGAACCATTTTTCTTCTTTAAAAATAGTATAAGAGCTCCCCATGGTGATTCACTTGGTCTAATGAATCCCTTCTCATAGAGTTCATCCAACAATGTTTTCAGTTCAATCAACTCTACTGACACGATTTTATAGGGAGGAACAGCTATAGGATTCATGCCTACTTGTAGTTCGATCTTAAACTCTACTTGTTTGTGTGGTGGTAGTCTAATTAAAACATTTGGAAACACATCCGGATACTCATACACCATAGGTATCTCTTGAATATCTTTTGGCTCCCTAATATCATCATCCAATACTTATGTAAAGTCCTCACTCTTCCTTATGCAATGCAACATAGCGGTTATAGGGCTTTGGGGTAATCTTTGCATGTCCCCCTTGACCTTCATTAATTTACTAGATGGTAGAGTCGACGTCACTCTCCGTCTGTGACAATCAATCTGAGCCTGATATTGGGTAAACTAGTCAATACCCAATATCACATCATAATCATTGAAAGGTAATACTCTAAGGTCGACGGTTATCAGTCTATCTCCAAATCTCAACTCACATGTACAAGGTTTTTTGGGCAGTCATAGTAGTTCCTATGGAAGTGGATAAATAGAGGAGTTCTAGTGGTGTGGATGTTACTAGTTGTAATCTCCTAACCAATTCTTCTAACACAAATGATTTAGCGGCACCTAAATCAAACAAGATCTTGATAGCAGCATTAAATAATAGAAAAATACCTTCGACTATCAGAGCCGGTCTCGCCTGTCCATCCGTAATAGCAAACACCAAGGCCTGATTTTGTCTACCTAGTTGTTGTTGTTGCTACTATTGTTGGGCTTGCCTCTGTGGTGGTTGTTGCTGCCCACATCAACCTTGGTTTCTCTCCTGACCATTATTCTACCCTTGAATATGTCTCTGTGGTCCTTGATTCTGACAGTCCTTGGCAAGATGTCCCCTCTATCTATAGTTGTAACATGTTCCTTTTCTCTGAGCCTGCTGCTTATCAATTCAGCCCTGAGTCTGCTACCTTTGAGGCTGATTCCTATTATGTTTCTTTTTGTTCCCTTGGAACTCCTTGCCATTGTTTGGTCTTTTGCCCTTGTTTCTCAACTTATGCTCGAAGTTGATATCTCTTTTTGTTAGTAGTGCTTTCTCCACCACTATTTCTTTGAAAGTCTGCAGACCCATTGGGTTCACCACTTTGTGAATCTCGATCCTAGACTTTCTAAAAACTAGCTGGGCCTTCATTTTTTTGTCCCTGATCAATTTAGGTGTGAACTTGGCCAATTTAGTGAACTTGACCTCATATTCAGATACTATCATGTCTCTCTGAGTCAACTTAATGAACTCAGACTCCATCTACACTTGATAGATTTTGGAAAGAATTTCTCGTAAAATATATCTCTGAATTCTTCCTAGTTCATGTGTTGAACGTCAGTGTTTGGATTTACCTTCAACATCCGCCACCAACTCCTGACTGGTCCCATAAACTGATGTGTGACCAGCATAACTTTGCGGGATCTTGTAGCCCCTAGCTCATCCAAGTGTTCATCTAACTCTTGGTACCAATTACCTATAGCAATGCTGTCAGATGTACCATCAAATTGAGACAGGCGGAGTTTTTATAACTCAATCAACATTGCCCTCTATTCCTCGTCCTCAATTTCTTCCTGTTCCATCTAACAAACTGGAACCTCTGGCATTACCATCGATTGCTGCACCGGTATCCACTCTTGGGGTGGGGCTTGTATCTGTAGCTCTGGTGCCGCCTGTGCCTGCATCTCTGGCAATGACAATACTCTTATGGATATGATGTAATATTGGGAATGTACTAGTTAAACCAGTGTCAAGCACAAATAAATTATCCTAAGAGGTGCATAACGATAACATTACCTTCAAGAGAAACTCATAAAATTAATCATGACATGGAGAGATTACCTAGAAGCCCGATGGTAGTCACATTAAACTGCTTAAGGCATAAAAATAAACTCAAGAAACTCTTTGAGGAGGATCCTATTGAGGAAAGGAGAAGCTAAAACTTAAAGGTAGTTAGAGAATATGAAGTCGTGTTCCTAGATGACTTACCCGTATTATCATCTACTAGAAAAGTAGAGTTCAAGATTGAACTTTACTTTGGAAGCAACCCCATAGCTATACCTCCCTATCGAATGGCACCAGTAAAGCTGATCGAGTAAAAAACTCAGCTAAACGAGCTCTGAGGGAATGGATGCATCAGGCCAAGTGAATCACCATGGGGATCTTCAATGTTATTTATGAACAAGAAAGATGGGTCCATGAGCGTATGTGTCGACCATCAAAAAATACACCAAGCGACTATGAAGAACAAGTATCCCCTAATAAGGATAGGTGACCTATTTGATTAATTGAGAAGAACCACTCATTTCTCAAAGATTGATCTTAGGTCAAGATATCATCAATTGAGAATTTGAGAGTCTGACGTACACAAGACGGCTTCGAGGACATGATGTGGACACTTTGAGTGCACTTTTATGTTGTCCAGCTTGACCATTGCCCCAGCAGTGTTCATGGATTTGATAAACCAAGTGTTTAGACAATACCTTGACCAATTTGTGGTAGTATTCGTAGATGACATCCTGATTTACTCTAAGTCAGAAGCTGAACACTTAGAGCACTTGAAACTTGTGTTGGAGATCCTTAGAAGAAACTAGTATAATCTAATCTCAGCAAGTGGGAATTTTGGATGAAAACTGTCAAGTTCCTTGGACATGTAGTATCAGCAGAAGGCATCTTAGTAGATTTAGAGAAGGTGGAAGTTATCATAGACTGGTTACAACCAAAAATAGTTACAGAGATCGAGAGTTTCATAGACATAGCTAGGTACTATCAAAGGTTCATCCAAGACTTCTCCAAATTGGCAAAACCCATTACCAAATTGACGAAGAAAGGAGTCAAGTTCGATTGGGATGAGAAGTGTGAATGATCATCCCAAGAGTTGAAGAGGATTGTTTACGACCCCCATCTTAGTCACTCCTACCCATGGTGTTACTAATGTCTTGTATACAAATGCTTCACAAAATGGATTGGGGGCAGTCTTGATGCAAGATGAAAAGGTTGTTGCATATGCCTCAAGATAATTGAAGATTCATGAACAAAACTACCCAACCCATGACTTAGAGTTGGCTGCCATTGTCTTTGCCCTAAAGATTTGGAAACACTATCTATATAATGAGAAGTTTCATCTATTCTTAGATCACAAGAGTTTGAAATACATATAAACCTAGAAAGAATTGAACTTCAGGCAATGAAGATGGATGGAGTTCCGTAAGGATCATGATTTCCAACTACACTACCATCCGAGGAAGGCCAATGTAGTGGCCGATGCCTTGAATAGAAAGTTCAACAAGTAGGATGAGGAGAAGGGTTAGATGTACCAACTAATTGAGGAGCTCAATTTGGGTGTAGAATTAGATGAGAACCAGTTCTATCTTTACAATATGTCTTGCCGACTGGATCTTCTACATCAGATCAAGGATAAACAAAGGCAAGACAAGTGGCTCACAAGCCTGATAGAAGGAGTAGAACACGGTAAACATATTGATTTTAGGCTAGATGTTGAGAATACCCTAAGACTTGAAGATAAGGTTTGTGTGCCTCCAAATGGACATAGTAAGCAAACCATACTAGATGAAAGCCATCAGACCAAGCATAAAATGCATCTTGGCTGTGACAAGATGTTTCTAAACCTCAGAAAGACCTACTCGTGGAGAGGAATGGAGAGAGAGTGGCTAAGTATGTCTCCAAGTGCTTAACTTGTTAGCATGTAAAGGCAGAACATCGAAAGCCCTTTGGAATGTTACAGCTACTTCTTATCCCTAAATGGAAGTGGGATAACATTTGTAACACCCCAACCCTTGAGTCTTAGATTTAGACTTAACCACAAGTCAGGTCGGCGTAGTACTACAATTACAAGTGACTCACACTTGAGCAACATGCCCTTACATCATAATTAGAAACTTTCTAAAATAAAGATAAATTAGCTAGCATCATGCTTTATCATGAGTTTTAGTTCCCTGAAAAGATAAAAGAGGAAAGGTGAGCACATAACCTAGCGGATCATTTTAAAAACAACCAGTGTAACACCCCAACCCCCAAGAGATAGATTCAAGCTCAACCACAAGGCGGGTTGGGTCTAATGTTACATTTATAAGTACACAACTTGCATCTCAATTCCTTGATTCTAACACTTATTAAAATACTCATCAATTCACGTCTAGTGAGTTTAATTTTCAATAAGATAATACAAGTGAATAAACAAAAACTTCAAACTCTTTGTTTATTCAAAAAATAAAATAAAGAATTACATTATTGCATTCATATAATCAAAATAAAGAGTACGTAACTCTAAAATTTAAAACAAAAAGTCAACAAAAGTCTTTATTCAAAATTTGGGTGATATGCCCTTACATAGAAACTTTGAAAAAATAGACTTTCTAATTTCTTAGCAAGCTTGATCATGAATTTTAGATTCCTAAAAAATAAATGGAAGGGGTGAGGACATAGCCCAGTGGATCATTTATTAAACAACTAAGTTACTATTTAAATTAGTAGCACATCAAATTCAAACATTTTCACGCATTAAGTGATTCAAGCAACTTTTTGGTTGTAGTTGACGTTAAGACTGAGAGAGGTTCTACTCCCTTGATGGTCTTAATTTAGATACCCCTCTTTAGGGTAGAAAGACATTTTTTTGTCACTTTTCATTGGATGCCACAGACCAACTATCCCTTAGTTGCGCCCTTCAACCACACACTCCAAGCATGTGTTAAGAACACCCATAGCGCTCATACGAGTCACAATGACAGTACTATTTCTTATCATCAATTTTTTATATTTAAGAATCACATAATCATAAATGAAATTCAAAATGTAAATATCAGAATTTTAAACAACCAAGAAAGCATGTAAACATTACATAGTATGCTTGAAACATTGAATTAAATCATAAACATGGATTTTAAGCGTGACATGCTCTCATGAGTCATTAAAACATAAAAACATGCTGAACTAAAATTAAAATATGATTAAACATGCTAAAACTAAAATAAAATACGTTGAAAACTAAAATTGAAACGAGCATGAACATGTTAGAAATTTGAAAGAGCAAAGTAAAAGTTCAAGAAATCTCTTCCACCTTAATCCAAGTTTCTTATTGAATCTGGCAGAGGTTCCCCATACCTACCACTTTCAGAACTTCAAGAAGTTCTAATCACCAACAAAACTACTTCAAGAACTCTCTAAAATACTAAAATAAGAACACAAGAAAGAAAAGCGAGTGACAAGAGGTGTCAAGAAGAGGCCAAGAACAAGCAAAGAGGGAAGTGTCAACTCTTTGCTTTGGGATGAGATGAATGTAAGCAAGAGTGGGTATTTATAGGTGTTCATGAGCAGAAGGGGGCATCTAGGGCAGCTCACCACATTTGGGCATGTTTCTAAATTCATAAGGGGATGGTTTGCATAAAGAGGGCAAGTGTGTTCATGGTTGGAAAGTGGGACCACTAAGGTTTCCAATCTATGTGGGATCAAAATCTTTGAACCTTATTTGTTTCTTTTATGTATGTGAACATAATTAAAGGTTTAGATTACATTCCAATCTCTCTTGGACATCCTCTATTAGTAGAGAAACATTGTAATATGTTGGTATTCATGAAATCAAATAAGTTTCTAATATGGGTACACAAAAACAAAGCTTTGAAATGTTTCTTATTTCCCTTGGATTCTCTCCCTTTTGGCTCCACATGTGAGCATGAGGCAAGTTTCTATTTTTTGATTTTTTCTAGGTGAAGGAATTGTTCTAGACCTCTTTAAATCAACCACTTTCATTAACTTCTATATTGGGTTTGTCACATGTGTGCCCACACACATATTTATGAGGCATTGTATATGTAACCTTAGTATACATGATCATTTATCTCGGCACATGGAATCATTCTTCATGGTTTTTGTAGTTATTGGCATACTTGATCATTTATATGGCACATGGGATCATTCTTCATGGTTTCAAATAATGGACATGTCCCATGGAGCTTAGGGTAGGGTAGGGTGCACACAATCATGGTGTTCTATCCATGTGACTTACACATGTTAGGGGTAGCCACGACTTCATGGGTTCACAAAAATCAAATAAAAGTTAATATCTCCTTATTTACATGGAATTATGATTTGTATCCTATAATTTTGAAATCACAGGGAGCTAATGCACATTTTAAAGTATGGTTTGGCCCTAGGTGATGATTTTCTTTCAAAACCTTTCCTTATTTAAGACCCACTAAGGTCACTAGCCAAATAAAAATCCTAATCTTTGCCAATTGTTCTAATTTTTTGGTATGTCATTCATTTTTTAGTTCAGGTTATTTCAATCCCTCGAAGTACCCTAAATTAAGACAAATTTAGCCTTGAAATAAGCTCGATTTTGCTTTGCACCCAAATTTTACTAAATAAATGATAAAATTTCATTTATTTGAGTATAAAGAATTTTTGGTATTACAACCAGGTTACTATTTTAAACTAATAATACATCCAAATTCAAGCACTTGCATTCATTAGGTGTTTCAAACAACTTTTTGGTTTACAGTTGCAAATCAAACTGAAAGGGTTTCAAACCTTGATATTCTTATCAAAATACTTCCCTTGAGTGGAAAGACATTCATCTTGCTAATTCAATGGACTTAGGGTCTCACCGATATTCCAAGTATTTTGGAATCTCACCCATGTGAACTCATCACATATAAAGAACACCCACAATAACCTCTTTGGCTTATTGTGGCAATACATGGGTCTTAATCTCAACATCTTTCTTATTATCTCATATTCATGAATCATAAAGAATTAAATAAATTCAACATGCAAATCATGTTAACATAACAAGCATGAAAAGGGCACATAGCTTGCATCATGCTTCAAAATAAACCTAGGCATATGCAATCTAAACATGGCATAGTTTATGAATGATTGAACATAGCATACATGATAAATTTGAAATTTAAATCATGATTGACAAACTGAAATTAAAATATACATGATAAACCGAATTTGAAAAATGCATGAACATGTCATTAATCTAAAACAGTAAAGAGAAAATTCTAGAATTCACTTCCACCTTAGTTGAACAAATTAGTTGCAAGAATCTAAAATCTAGCAATACTCCAGTGCTTTAAGACCTTTAAATACTTAAGAACACACAAGATCACTCAAGAAGAGTTCAAGATAACTCAAGAATTGAGGGGGGTGCCAAAAAGAGGGCTAGAGAGAACAAGAGGGATCTTATCAGCTCTTGTTTTAGGATGAAAAAAATGAGAGCACTAGGGGGTTTATGTAGAGTTTCAATGGGCAAGGAATGATAGGTTTCTCATTGGAAAACTTTCCTTTCGTACGAATTGTCCCTCTTAGCCCTCAGATTTTTTTTGGATCGATGGTGCAGATTGGACAGCATACAGATTGAAAACTTTACTTTTTCTCTTAAGCACTCGGATTGTCCCTTTTAGCCCTCAGATTAGTTTTGGATCGACGATGTAGATTGGAGAACACACGAATTAAAAACTTCCCTTTCTCTTTTGAACACACGGATCATCCCTCTTAGCCCTCGCATTAGTTTTGGATCAACGGTGTAGATTGGAGAACACACGGATTGAAAATTTCCCTTTCTCTTTTGAGCCTTTGGACTAGCTTTGGATCGATGGTGTAGATTGGAGAGCACACAGATTGAAAACTTCTATTTCTCTTTTGAGCACATGGATCTTCCCTTTTAGCTCTTGGATTAGTTTTGGAATGACGGTGCAGATTGGAGAGCACACAGATTAAAAACTTCCCTTTCTCTTTTGAGCACACGGATCGTCCCTTTTAGCCCTCGAATCAGCTTTGGATCGATGGTGCAGATTGGAAAGCACACAGATTGAAAAGTTCCCTTTCTCTTTTGAGCACACGAATCGTCCCTCTTAGTGCTTGGATTAGCATTGGATCAATAGTGTAGATTGGGGAGCACACAAATTGAAGATGGTCAATTGACCACTAAAATGATATTATGACAAATTGACACATATAATTAAAGAAAATCATTTTCATTTCATCTTGTACAAAGTTTTTAGGGTATTACAACCTACCCTTCTTAAAGAGGAGCTCGTCCTCAAGATTTATACACATTGTTTTAGGTGTTATTTCCTCATGTATTTCTAGTGGAAAAGTGTGGATACTTGCTCTTCATCTCACTTTCCAGTTTGTAGGTGGCTTTTTTTATTCTTTGATGTTTCCAAACAACCTTGAATAAGAAGATATCCTTCGTTCTCAGGTTTTGTACCTTGTGATCAAAAATTCTAACTCTTGCTTCTTCATCAATGGCATCACCTTGGATATTTGCCTCCCCCCAGTGGATTATGTGAGAAGGATCAAGTTCGTACTCCCTCAACATCGACACATGGAAAACATTGTGTACTGAGGTCATTCGATTCAGTAGGTATAACTCGTAGGCACATTCTCTGATTCTTATGAGTATCTCAAACGGGCCAACGAATGTGGGCGATAGCTTCCCCTTATAGTCAAACCCCTTAATCCCTTTCTAAAGACTTACGCTCAAGAATACTTTGTTGTTTGTTTGAAACTCTAGGGGTTTCTTCCTCCTGTCAGCATAACTCTTTTGTCAACTCTGTGTTGCGATCAATCTCGTTCGTATTAGTTTGACTTGGTTATTCATTTCTTCTACCAAGTCTGGCCCAGTGAGTACATGATCTTTAAGTTCGGCCCAACAGGTTGGTGATCTGCAAAGCTTCCCATAAAGAGCTTCATATGGAGCTATGTTGATACTTGTTTGATAAGTGTTGTTATAGGTAAATTCTACTAGGTGTAGGCACTTGCTCCAGTTTCCTTTAAAGTCTAGAACACAAGACTTCATCAATTCCTCTAATGTCTGAAAAACTCTCTTAGACTACCATCTGTCTAAAGGTGAAAAGCAGTACTAATCGTGAGTTTCGTATCCAGCTCCTTTTGTAGATTCTGCCAAATTTCTAAAGTGAATCACGAGTCCTGGTTAGGTACTATCATCTTGGGTACACCATGAAGTCTTACTATCACTTTCACGTAGAGTTCTCCAAACTTATTGACTTGGCCTGTGAATCTAATTGACAATAAATGAGCTACTTTAGTGAGACGATCCACAATCACCCATACAATATCTTTCCCTTTCTTGTTTTTGGGCAAACCACTGACAAAGTCCATGTCAATGTTATCCCATTTCTATTTAGGGGTAGGGAGTGGTTGTAACATTCTAGAGGATTTTCGATGTTCTATTTTCACTTGTTGATAGACTAAGCACTTGAAAACATGTTTAGCCACGTCTCTCGTCATTCCTCTCCACCAGTAAGTCTTTTTGAGGTTCTAGTAGATCTTGTCTCCTCCTAGATGCATCGTATACTTTGTTTGATTAGCCTCGTCTAGTATGATCTATTTACCATGTCTCTTTTGGGGTATCCTTAGATCCTCTCCCTGAGTCTTATGGTATTCTCAACATCTAACATGAAGTCAGCATGCTTACCCTGTGTAACTCCCTCTATTAGCCTAGTGAACCATTTGTCTTGCCTTTTTTCATCCCTGATTTGGTGCAGAAGATCCAATTGGGAAGACATGTTCTAGAGATAGGCTCGTTCTTCCTTCAAGGCTACACCCAACTAAAGTCTTTAATCAACTCGTACATCTGGCTTTTTTCTTCTTCCTATTTATTAAACTTCCTACTTAAGGCATCGACCACCACGTTGGCCTTCCCCGGATGGTAGTGCAATTGAAAATCATAGTATTTCAAGAACTCCATCCATCTTCATTGCTTGATGTTCAACTCCTTTTGGGTGTCGATGTATTTCAAGCTCTTGTGATCTGAAAATTAATTGAATTTCTCACCATATATGTAGTGTCGGGACCCCTTCCCTAGGGCGAAGGACGAACCGACCGGCACAATGTTCTGGCAAACCCATTCCCAAACTGAGCTTGCCCAAACCACTGTTAAGCCTCTTCACAACACCATATATAACACTATTAGAGTAATCTTAATAAATGCGAAAACAACTAGAACAAGTAAGTATAGTAGAAATTTTTTTTATACAAAAGTTAATTATATAAACACTATCCTAAATGTAGCAGTAACGGAATGCCTAAATCAAAATGTCTACAATATTTTCCTTACTTCCTATACATTATACTAACTCTCAAAATAGTAAACCACGTGAGGAAACCTACCGAAGTAAACGAGATGTGCTTCACGCAATGACCATCTTCTTCCCCTTATCCGCAGAAGAAGAACCTGTAATATTAGAGTAGTGAGCCAATTTTGTCCACAGCGGCTCAGTGAGTAATGTAACCTAATCTATAACTTAGAACAAGTATTCTAGAAAAGCAACGTATGAATGCACAATAATAATAATGTGAATGAATGCATGAGTTAATGAATGCTAAATCTACTATGCAGTTGTGCACCTTCCATTTTGAAACTAGTTTTAATGCAGAAAACACATAAATCCACTCGAGCGGCAGAAACACGACGGTTAGGTGTATAGGTGACGACCCTAATCTGGGCCCACAGAACCCCCCGTAGGGCACTCTATGCTAAGTGGTCACTAAATAATCTAAGGGAGCCTCAATTGATAGACCTGACCTAACCGCACCCCCGGATGCGACAGCCACTCGTCTTCAATGCTCTACCACATTCAATACCTAACCCGCACCCGGACCTCAATATTTGGTGCACATTTTCATTTAAATCACATTTAAAGATTGCAAATGCATTTCAATATGTAAGAACATTTCATTTATGATAGAATAACAAGTTAAGTGATAAATTAGAAA
>JAJIYU010010079.1:0-16403 GCA_030144865.1 Tinospora cordifolia | reverse complement strand
TTGAATCATATGATTCGAGATACAATTGTGAATCTTTTATGAATTTCAAGTTCAAGAGACATTATTAGTAGATCAACCCTTGCAATCAAACATAGCTGCTGTGCCTTGTCCATGTCAAATGGGTAGTTCATCTCATTCTTTGCTTCTTGATTCGTTATGGATCGTGGGAATTAAAGAAAGAAAAACAAAGAAAAAAAGAAAAACAAGAGAAAGAAAAAAAAAGGAGAAAAAAATGAAAGTGGATTGATACCACTCTTCCACTTAGAAATAACTATAATACTATTTCTACCACTTTTTGTTCCACTCCAGCTCTACCACATTTTGAAAATTGTTATCAGTATCCATGACTTCATATAATTATCTCAGCCACTTCCCAATTCGAAAAGAAGACTTTTTTTTTTTTTTTAATTAGGGGTTGAAATCATTAGAAACATTTAGAAAAAAAATATTATACAAGAAATTGGAGAGATGATGAAGATATGTAAGGGGAAATATAATATTGAAACACTTTGCTATAATCGAGAAAACTTGTAAAAGAAACTATTCTCACCTTAGTGAATTTCTTTATGCTTTACTGAGCTGTGGATTTTCCAAATTTTGGGTTTTACCGCGTTAAAAAAAATATTGTCTCATGTTCTTCTAATTCTTTATTTTAAAAAAAAATTCTTGTGATGTTTTTTTGTTTCATTTTTATTATTTTTTGTCATTGGGATCGAGTTTTTGATGCAAGAGAATCTTTTGGGCTATTATTACTATTAATATTATTATTTTTGGTTCGAGTTACGTAAATGCAAGGGCTCCGATCGAATGGAGAAGAATTTGTTCCAATTGATCATGAAATCGGCAAAAGAAAAAACAAATAATGATGTTTGCTTCACAAGAACCTCAATGAATGTTTGCAGAGAAATCGGCAAAGGACGTGCAAGAGATGAAGAAAAATATGAAGATGATAATGGAAATCGTGCAGAGCCTCACCATGTCAACATCAAAGAAGTTTTAGCATCCGAAGCACCTAAAGTCACTTCTGTCAACATTCAACACCAAGTGGAGGTAGTGGATCAAACTCTGTTCAAATTGGAAGCGTTGATCAAAATTCCCTTATACAATGGAGAATTAGATCCTGAAAAGTTGGATACATGGTTGAAGTCTTTGGAGGTGTATTTTAGTACGAAGCTTAAAAGTGATCCATAGATGGTGCATTTTGTTAGGCTAAGATTGGGAGGAAATGCTTCAAAACTGTTGGGAAGCACACACCATGGGTTTGACCTTCAACAATGAGCCTCCTACTAATGTATGAGCTCAATTTGCGATCATAATTAGAAATTAGTTTTATCCTATTGGTTACAAAGGACATCTATGGGAGCATTGGCAGCTTTTGCATCAAGTGAAAGGGCAAAACATGTAAGTATATAAATTTGGGTTCAGAAAACAAGTGTTGGCATTGAACATCAATCTATGAGATCCTCAAATCGTAAATAAGTACAAGGGAGGTTTAATTTTTAGCTTGCGAACAAAGTTGGCCCTGTTTTCTATTGTTGATCTTGATGATGCTGTCAAAAAGGCTTTGTACCTGGACATGATGAATTTTTCTCATAGCAAGAAGCCCGAAGACTCTCTGGAGAGTTTGAAACTAAAATACTTGTGTGATTGGGATTTAGAAATGGGGCAAGGAAAGTCATGTGGTGGCATTAAAGGGAAAATAATATTATGACAATTGTAGAGTAGATTGACACTTGAAGGAAGGTTGTTGGTTCATGGTTGCTATATCCAAAGTTGAGGTTTAAATGATGGAAGGATCGTACCCAACCTACAAGTACTTGTGTTCAAGATGAGAGAAAAGGTCCTTTTGAGCTTGATGAGAAACTAATCGTCATGGCACATAAAGGGGAACCAAAAGCACCGAAAAAGGAAGTTGTATCCACACGACTTATTGTAGTACTAGAGTTAACAAAAGAGGAGCTCTTTTGGGTATATGCACAATTTGTCAAGTTTCTAGTTATCACTTTATTTGATAGTGGATTGGGACAATACCTGATTGTGGAACAACTTTTGAAATAGTTATAGCTGAAAACTTCACCGCATCTTAAACCTTATGCTTTAGGATGGTTGAAAGACTTGAAGTTGGCGGTACATAGTCAATGTATCTTCAAGTTTGCTATTAACCAAAATTTTTTTGATCAAGTGATATGGGACGGTGCCATTGGATGTATTTCAAATTCTAGATAGAACAGTTCATTGAAGGGATAACGTATGAAAATTGGTAAAAGATGAAAAGAGATTTCGAATCCTATTGGTTTGTTTCGACAATCATATGGTTAATGTGAGCCATATGATTGTTTTGACAATCATATGTTTCGACAAATCAAATGGTAAAAAAGTTCCAAGTATGGATTTGGATGATTGTTTTGTATTTTTAAAGATGTCATGCAAGAACCAAAGGGGTTACCACCATGAAGGCAAGTGAGCACAAGATATAGTTGATGTGTGACGCTTCCGTACCCAAAATTGGTTTGTTTCGACAATCCATTGCAAAATTTGATGAAGTGAAACGACAAGTACAAGAACTTTTTGATAAAGGCTTGATTAGGCATAATTGTTTTTTAGCTAGTTCCCCTGTTGTTTATGTACCCTAGAAAGATGGAGATTGGAGTATATATTTCGACCATGAGCCCTCAACAAAATCGTCATAAAAAATGGGTACCCACTTCCTCGCATCTATGATTTATTTTCTCAGTTAAAGCATGCAAAGTACATTAGTAAAATAGATTTGGAATCTGGTTACTATCAAGTATGCATGAAAGAGGAAGATATTTAGAAAATTGCTTTTTAAACAAAACAACGACTTTTTGGGTGGTTAGTTATGCCTTTTGGACTAACACACGCCAACTACTTTTATGCGTGTAATGAATGAGGTGACACGATCGATACTAGATTAGTTTGTTATTGTTTTCCTAGATGATATTTTGGTGTACAACACGTGGAAGGAACATTTGTTGCATCCAAAAACAGTTTTGTAGATCCTTCAATCAATTTAACTGAAATTGAATGTGAAGAAAAGTGAGTTTGCTATAAAATCAGTGAACTACTAAGGCATATTGTTGGCAATAGAGAGATTCACACCGATTTCAGTAAGGTTTATGTGATAACAGACATACTTCCACTAATTACACAGACAGAGTTGCACAATTTCATTAGGGCAGCACAATACTTGTGAAAATTCATAAAAAATTGTTTGGGCTTGGCGGCACCACTATTGCGTATGCTATCTAAGGTAAGGATGAACTCATCTCTTGGGCTATAGAGGAGACAGAAGTGTTTGAAGTTTTAAAGGAGAAAATTTGTCATGCACTAGTTCTAGTAGTGCTAGAAATGCGAATGCCTTTTGAAGGGGAAATTGATGCTTTGAGACATGCGATGGGAGCTACCTTACTTCAGGGATGTAAACCAATTTGTTACCATTTTGAGTTATTTTTTGAAGCTATTTTTAATTATCCTACATATGATAAAGAATTATATGCCATACTACAAGCTACTACAAAAAATGGTGACATTATCTATGGGGTAAAGAAATAGTGATTCATACTAATCATGTAGCTGTAAAGTATCTCTAAACTTAAAGTAAGCTACAACAGATTCAACCCTTCTAAGTGGATGGGATGTCTTCAACAGTGTCAGTTTGTTATTTAATATAATATAGGGGCAACAACAAGTCAGCTGACATTCATTCTAGGCCACCTTCCAAATTGGATGCAATGGTGATGTGAGTAGAACCCTTTGAGGTTGACACATACTGAGACAACTATTTGGAAGAAGAAGACTTGAAGCAATTTTATACCCATGTTGCTGATTGTAATGGGTTCCATATTGTAGATGGTATGCTGTTTAAAAGGGTTATCATGTGTTTTAAAAGAACACAAACTGCCCCTAATCAGAGAAGCTCACATGTCCCCGCTAGCAAGACATTTTGGATTGCAAAAAACTCTGGGGAACTAGGAGTGATATATATTGGTTTGGGATGATAAAAAAAGTGGACTGATTCATTAAAGGGTGTATAATATGTTGCATGAGGCAGCCTAGCAACAGATTGTGGGGACTCTATACTCCATTACTTGTTATACTGAGGCCTTGAGATAATGCATCTATGGAATTCTTATGGGGTTTATGAACTACTAAGAAAGGTCATGACTATATCGTTGTGGTGGTAGATTGTTTAAGCAAAATGGCAATAATGCTTTCATGCAAGAAGACATACATAACTAAAGGAGTAATGATTGTGGGGACTTTGTACTCCATTACTAGTTATAGTGAGGCCTTGAGATAATACATCTATGGAATTCTTATGGGGTTTATGAACCACTAAGAAAGGTCATGACTAAATCGTTGTGGTGGTATATCGTTTAAGCAAAATGGCAATAATGCTTTCATGCAAGAAGACTTACATAACTGAAGGAGTAATGAAGTTGTTGTTTGGAAATATTTTCATCCATTATGGGGTATCAAAGAGTACCATCAGTTGATTGAGACAACATTTTCTTGAGTAAATTTTGGAAGTCATAATGGAAGATAATGGATGCTTAGTTGAAAAGTTCAACGATCGTTTACCCACAAATAGACGACTGGACAAAAGTTGTGAAGGGAACCATTGTTCGACTATTACGTGAGTTAAATTAGTAGAGACCTCGAAGTTGGGATGAACATCTTTTAATACAATAATGTTACAACAAAGCAGTTCATAGTTCCTAGTGGAAGTCTCCTTTTGAGGTTTGTAATGGATTTCTTCTACAATTACCATTTGATTTGATATTTTTCACTAATTTGCCTAATGAGGGTGATAAGTCAGAAGAGATGGGTGTAACCAAATTCATTTAATGAATTAAGCGAATACATCATGAGGTTCGAGGTGGTTTGGATAAAGCACAACAAAAGTATAAGGAGCACCATGATAAACATCGCACCCAGTATACCTTCTAAGTTGGTGATTTGGTATGGCTCTACATCGAAAGGCTTGGCTATAGGGCCTAATTGTAAGTTGAACCCATTACAATATGGTCCATTTAGAATTTTGTAGCAGTATGAGATGAATGCTTTTAACTTGGACGTGCTGGGCTGCTGGGCTATATACAGATGCATTTTGTTGCTAATGCTTAGAACTTAAACTTGTTTGAGCCATCTCTATTTGACAAATGTGGTGAGTACAAATTCTTCCCACATTACATGATTTGGTACCGAGTTAGGTAGCTAATGAAGACTTGGTTCTTGGTTCTAGGTGGACAAAAATATCTTTGGATCTGTCAAAAGGGGCATACCTTAAATGGTGCAAATTGGTACTCTATTGGGCAAGCGCAAGAGAAATTTCTCCACTTAGTTGATGCTTTTGTGGGACTAGAAGCCTTCTAATGGGCAATGTTTGGTCTGTTATAGATTGTGGGAAGTGAAAAAAAGGAAAAAAAAAAAAAGAACAAAAAAGAAAAAAAATGTGAGTGGGTTGGTACCACAATCCCCCTTGTGATAACTACGTCTACGATATTATCTTAACCACTTTCTGTTCCACTCTAACTCTACTATTTTTCGATAACTGTTATTACTTTCTATAACCTCTTATAATTATCTCCTGCATTCTTTTTTATATAAATAGGGGGGTTTGGAGGAGTTGAAATTATCAAAAATATTAGAAAAATATTGTAGAAGAAATTAAAGAGAAGAGGAAGATCTGTAATAGGAGATTTACAATACTGTGGCATGTTGTTAAAATAGGTAGTAACTTGTCAAAAAATAATCGTCTCTATAGTAAATTTCTTTATGCTCTACTGAGCAGTGAATGTTTCCCAATTTTTGGTTTAACCATGTTAAAAAAATATTGTATCTCATGTTTTTCTAATTCTCTATTTATTTTAAGTAGTGCAACGTTATTTATTTTTCCTTATTATTATTTTCTGGGATCACTACTGGTCTGATTGGATGCTATTGTACACCCTCCAAACCAAGAACTTTGTATTTGCCAGAAGAGAAATATCATTTTCAATGAAATCATCCCCTTCTAAGACATCCTATTTGTTATTCAACCTTTAAATGGTGTTTATGGAGTGATGACCTGACGTTATTCTCATTCTGTTAAAGAACTTGGAATTAGCATCCTCTTGACTATTGAACCTTTGATTTGAGAGTGGTGGCGGCCTTGTCATCTTTCAAACATGATCTCGACAGCTGAGCTTTAGGTATATATTTGTTCCTGGCAAGGTAATCGTTTCATTCTTGTGTGCCTTCCTTATTTTATGATCTTGAATTACATCTTCTAGTTCCTTCCTCTTTGACACCTCCTAGCCCACTGTATCTTTTCCCTAATGATGTAGCTGGGAGTTAACTAAACGAACAGTCTGCACAAATCTTATACTTCAAGTATTACTAATAATCTGCTCTTGTCTATCCATCAACTATCTGTGGAAGCTAAACAAATTTGAACTTAATGTTTTTATTAAATTGTAATAGTAATTAAATCGTTCAAGTAGTATACTGATCAAGTTAGAACCTTAATTACCTAAGTTGCTTGCCATCTTTAGCTGATTTGCACGGTGAATGTGGATATGATTTTCATCGTTTACTTTTATTTTTAACAATCAGAAGGTTTTCAAACTTTGATTGTTTTTTAAATTTATTTGCTCTATTATTTTCATTCCCAATGTTGTAAATTCTTTGATGGTTAAGTTACTGTTTGAAACTACCATTTAAAATTGATTGTTTAAGTCACAGTTTAAAACTGGCTAAAGTTGCTTTAGAATTCTGCCATCCTTACTCTGTTCCTAGCATACAATATGTATGATTTCAGAAGTTATATGTACATGTAGCAGTGGTAATGATTTTTATATTGATGTAAGCTCTGACAATATACTCAGATTATTGGGATATAATTGGATTCTTGGGATATAATTGGTCTCTCTTTGTTTTGTAGATGTTCAAGTGCGCAAGTTTCAGGACTTGAGCTTTCTTGATACTTCCATTTCTGGGTACATGGTTTGCCTAAGCAAGTCTGTCCAGGCTTTTCATTTCTCCAAAAATCTGCATCACACCTGATAATTCTTTGATTGCTAAAGAGAAGATTTGGTGTTCTGTGTACCTGTCGTGAAATTTTCTGTGAGGAACTTTGGACCTTTTCATTTGATATTGACTGATAAAATCTGCTTAGTGCTTTATGTTTTCCTATCTTGGTATAACTTATTAATTTCTTTCCTGTTGTTGTTAGGAATGAATTCAGATAAGTAGGTTATTGCTTTGCTTTTATGCTTTTGGATCTTATTTTTATGTTGGTGGGCTTTTTATGTTAGATGACTTAATGATTGACACTTTCTGTGTGGTTTTTTTGTTGCTGGCTTCGTGGCACAGAGTTACTATGTGCAGTTGATGTTGTGAATTTGCATTGTATTATCGCACACATGCATCCACACCATATCAAGGATAACCAAAACTGGCAGACTTTTAGAATTATGTCTCTCATTGTTTTTTATTTTTATTTTATTTTTACTTTTTTCCCAGGTTATTGTGGATCTTGGTTTTAGTGGAGGCTTCTGCAGCCAGCGGTGCCTTTGTTGGGGATTCAATGACTGAAAGAGTCCGGAGAAGAAATTCTAAATGGGATTTGAAAGAAGATTCTCAACATTTTCCTGTTGGGATCAGAGAAACTAATGCTTGGACTGTGAGGTCTGGAGACACCTTTCAGGATGATGTTCCAAAATCAGAATGTTATTTGTCAAAAGCCAAAGAGAATGTTAAGAGTGACTACAATAATGTTTCACCACCAATAAAGACATGGGATGCTGATGAAAGTGACAACATGAGTATGTCTCCTGGCCTTGAAGGATGGAGAGAGCGAAACCGTAGCCGCTCCCCAAGGAGTGGTCCAACCAGGTTACGCAGGTTAGGACTCCTAACTGTGGCCAGACTTTATCTTTCTTGAGATTTATCTCATGCTTCATTTTTGCTTCTTTTATTATATACTCAACTTCAAGGTTAATTTTGGGCTATACTTATTTTTGAAACTGAAACCAGGGAAATTTACTCTCTGTTGTCCAAAAGATGCATTTCTGTTCCTCTTTCTACCTGTTCATCTTCAATATTTGCTAATACTCTGAAGCATCTTTCTTTTACAAAATTATTATGCCACTTATCTGAGATATATCTGATGCCTTCATGCTTCTCCCAGTATCCTTCATGCTGGTCCTCATGGGGCCCTGAAAACTTGCCGTACGAGTACCTAGCTTCCTTTTCAGAATTAGCATGCCGGCAATACTCCCCCTTCTTGTGGCCACTTTTGCAGTTATTTCCTTCATCATTTGCTGCATAACTCCTTTCTTCATTGTGCATAGTTAGGTTTTTTTTTTGTTATGAATAAACCTTTAGTGACTTCCTTGCTTTGTGTCATTTCTCTCTCTCTCTCCCTCTCCATGTTTAATATAAATATTCAGTGGTAGATGCACAGTAATTTGCTCTATTTTGTTTTTGCAGAAGTAGAAGCAGGAGCCCACTCCATGGTTTCAGACGTGAATTTGAGGGTCAAAATGACAGGTCAAGAAGTGGATCAGGAGCATCAACTCCATCATGTAAAGATTTTGCAGCAGGGCGGTGCAGGCGAGGTGGTCATTGCAGGTTTCTTCATAGTGACAACCGTAACTACGAAGAAAGGAGGTACTCTGCGAATGCCAGAGGAGATAACTGGCGAAGTAGGCATGAGAAGGGAGAGTCTTTTGGGCAGGCTAACTCTGAAGAGCAAGCTAGATGCTCTCAGGACATGGTTTCTGGTCTACCTGATGATCTCCATGAACGGAATTGGGAGAAACATGAGGGCATCAGAAATGGCTCAGTTGAACGGTGTAATAATTTTCTTAAAGGAAGATGCTTCAGGGGATCATCTTGCAAATATGTTCATGATGCTGATATTGCTGATGAACTTGGATCACGAGAAAGGACCCACTACAAGAGGGACAGGAATGCATCTTCTGGACATGACTATAGGCGTGAATCTGACAGGACCAACAGCATCCCTTGTAAATATTTTGCTGCTGGCAATTGTCATCATGGAGTATCCTGCAGATTTTCTCACGAGAACAGAGAACGAAGGCCATCTCAGGGTGATAGGTGGAGCCAGAAAATGGAAGATGAAAAGGGATTGTGGCAGGGTCCAAAATGGACTGAGACTGCAGCAGCTGACTCCATTCGTGAACATGCTGACAGAAGATCAGGGGATGATGTATTAGGGCATGGTGTGGGTAAACAGGATAGCTTGTGGGGAGGTCGGAAGTGGGGTGATGAAACTGTTGTTTCAGATGCAAACTCACTGCAGCAGAGAAATGGAAGGAATGGTGGAAAAGTGAGTGATGATGCTGGCAGAAGATTGTGGGAAGGTTCTAAGTGCATTGATGAAGTTGCAGGCTCTGAAATTGTGAAGCCTTCGAAGTGGAAGAGTGATTCTGATGATGAAAAAGTAAGCAATAAGGCTGAGAATACATGGATGGGGAGAAAATGGAGTCAGGAAGATGCTGAGTCAGCATTAAGAAAGTCGCCTGAATGGATGAATGGTAATAATGACAGAAAAATAGGAGGCCCTATTCCACAATCTACAAGGTCATCACATGATCCTCGGCTCATTGGTTTAGCTGGTCAGAATACCTGGGGAGGTTCAAACTGGGGTGATAAGCCTGCTGATCAAGATTTCAAAAAGCCCTCTCAATTCTTAAGTGACAACAGTGGTACTGTTTTAAGTGGTCTAGAATCAAAAGATCATCCAGAATTGGTCCAGGTCACAAATAGGCCATCTGCAGGGCCTAGCGGAAAGCAATTTCTACAATTCATAAATAATGCAGGATCTGCACCAACTAATCAAAATTCAGAATCTCAATATGTGGCACAGGTTTTGCTAAGCCAAGAAAAAAATCAGGAAGTTTTACCACGGCAGCTGCTTGCTTCTGCTGTCAGTATGAAAAGAACAATACCTGAAGCTGCTCCTGTTCAGCAGATTTCTTCTCATCCAAGTGGAGATGCTGCCTCACTGCCTTACAATAGTAATGTTTTCACAGGCATTGTAAAACCACCAAGTGAGATCTCTGTCTCAGCAGATACCCTTCCTATTCCGGTTATGGTTTCTGGCCATGGACAGAGCTTTAATGTCAATGCTCGCAATGATGTCCTTCCTCAATCTCTTTCAAACTTTATCATGAATGCTCCCAGAGGACCAGGTTTTGACCTGAATGAGAGAGTTGATCAGATTTCGCAGCCTTGCTCAAGTCCACATGATCAAAATTCTCTTCCAGACCAAACATTAAAGATGAAGGATATGTTCGATCTGAAAAACTCAGAAGTGGCTTCCAAAGCTTTAAACACTCAAACTGCGGTTACTAGTGAGCAAGTTGCACAACTAACAAATCTTTCAGCATCTCTGGCTCAATTTTTTGGCAAGGGCCCGCAACTTCCACAGTTATATGCTACCCTAAATTCAATTCCTTCAGGATTAATGCCTTGCCATCCAAACTCTGTGGGTTCAGCTGTACCAGCTGTTGCATCTCTCCCCATGTCTAATCAAATTGTGGAGCCATCAAAGGAATATGATCCTATTGGTGATAGCATAGAGGTGAGTAAATCTGATGCAAATGTCCAGCCTCCAGAACTTGTGTTGGATTCCATTGAGCAGAGTAAGACTGCTGACAAAAAACCAACTATCCTATTAAGTAGCACAGGTCCTTCTATTAGTGGTGCAACTAATGGAGGTGATTCTTCTAATAATGGAATCATGGAGGCAACACTCAATAATCAGAGCCAAGAGATAAAGCAAGTTGAGCCTGCCGTCAAGGAAAAATCAGATGAGCCTACTGATAAGGGGCTAGGTACTGCTCATTTAGATGATATAGATCCAGATGGCCAGAATGATGAAGAGGGCAAGAAACAAAAGGATGCTAAAGGGATGCGGATGTTCAAATTTTCACTTGTAGAGACAGTGAAGGAGATTCTAAAGCCCAAGTGGAAGGAAGGTCAAATGAGTAAAGAGGCCCACAAAACTATTGTGAAAAAAGTGGTTGACAAAGTAACTAGTGCTTTTCAAGGGGCTCATGTCCCTCAAACACAAGAGAAAATTGATCATTACATGTCATCTTCAAGACCCAAGCTTACAAAACTTGTACATGTAAGTAACATTTTATGCTCATACTTTTCCGTTCGCCATGTTTCAGTGAAATCTAGAATTTTCTACTTAACTAAGCCTTTTGTCAATTGCATGGGATTGACTGCATGAATGTGCTGCTTCTTCCACTTTTATCAAGGGCCAGATGAGACTTAAATTGCAAGTAGTTATTAATTATCTGTCTCCATGTTGTTTAAAGTCTTCCTCCGCCTCTATCATTTCCATGGATTGTTAATAGGTTACTCTTCCTAATTACGACATCCAAAAGACTCCGTTGGATGTCTCCAAACTACCTTAATCAATTTGTTCTCTCTCTTCTCTCATTTTATCGTCAATTGAGGACTGGGTTACTCCTACCCTTTCACATATGTTTATTTCAAATTTGATCTTTTAGCTTTTTTGCCTGATATCCATCTTAGCATATGCATTTCAATTACATTTAGTATGTTTGTGTTGATTGTGCATTTGCATTGCTCAAAATTTCTTCCTCATGATTAGCTCTTTTTTACTTCTTATCCTTCTGGTGCAGGCATATGTGGAAAAATATCTGAAGACTTAGATGATGGATTTTTGGTGTTTGTAAGTTCTTTGTATCAAATGTGGTTTGGCAAATATTTGAATCCAATCAAAAAATTTTCCTTAGATTACATTAATCCAGTGCCAGATTTATATTTTGTTCCTTTCGTACTTTGATGCTAGGTGATTGAAATGGATGATGCATGCAACTCATCTTTTCCACATGCAGATATTAGATGCCAGATACTTATCTCTGTGGCTAATTAGTTCTCCATTCGTATTTACTGATGCTGTCCTTTTAAGCTGCAGCTTTCTTCAATTTATTAGATGCTATTTCTTTCTGCTGTTGTGCCCTAATAGTGTTCCTGTTCAGATTATGAAACCCACTAGGAGGAAGTCATTTGATTTATCCTGTATCAATAATTTATTACTGCTCATCGCTGGTAATTGTTTGCTTATCAAATTCTGTTAGGATACTGATATCTAATCAGCATTATCTTTAGCTTTACTTTATAATATTGGATGAGTATGTTGCAATTTTAGCTCTTCCCAGATGCATTTCCGCAAGAAGGTTTTGGATTTACATAAAAAATTATGTGTTGAAACTGGTGTTGTTAATGTGTCCTTTTGCTTTTATTATTTTAGCACCCTCCAGTGTTCTAATTTTACAGTTATTCTTGCTATCTGGAGAACTTCATATGTTTCCTGTTTCTCCACTTTAATTTGTCATTTTATTTGTATCTGATACCTTTTTCATTGTTGTTTCTGGCATTTTAGTGCCATTCCTCACATTTATACTTAAATTTTAAGAATTTATGATTTTTATTTATTTTATAAATTTTTTAAGCTACCGGGATAATGAAAGTAGGTAGAGATCATTATCAACCACTGAGGCATATTGTTGAAAGTAAACCTCCTAAGCGTAATTTTAAAACTCATTATGACAAATTCCCCTTTCTTAATTGTGAAGTTGATGAAATTTATTATATTCTAGGTTGAGTGGAGCTAGACAAGAAGCTTTAACTAGAGTTTTTTTGGACGATTGCCCAATAAGTCGATTACCCTTGATTCTTCCAAGGTTCGGGCAAATCTCCTTTTCTAATGACAATGGTGGCTCAATAATAATTTTATCTAGCTTATCAAGACCTGCCGAGGTGATGCCTTTGCTTATGCGCAAGAGGGTCATATATTCATGTTCAAGCTAGCAGAAGTGAAGAAACTTATTAGAGACTGGAACCATGATACAGATTGCATCAATTCTGAAAAACAAGCAGATCTTAAGGGGCTTAATGGTGTTTGGATCTTTTGTAGGGTCATAATGCTTCTTTTGGGAATTGAATTGCTTTTTAGAATATGTGCCAAAGCATAATTAGCTGATATTTGCGGCAAAGAACAATCCAAGGTTATTTGGCTTAAAGAACTGATACTAATTTAAGGAATTTTTAGGTTAAGTTCATTATTTTCAAAGATGAATGCGACGATCGTTTCTTAAAATTATTTGCTGCCAAATATAATTATTTTTAAGAAGCTGACAGGTTTGAGTGGAGTCCTACTGATGCTTTTAAGATGGTTCAAAGACTGTTTGATGAAAATGAAGTTCTTAAGGCAGTGCGTAGTTGTTGTTGTGAGAAAGCTCTTGGACTGATGAGTTCACAATGTCATTCTATAAAAAATTATGGAATTCATAAAGTGGTCAACATGATTGCACTGGTCAAAATTTACGAAAATGAGATGTATATTTGTCTCATCCTAAAAAAGAGGTATTTGTGACACGCTAATGATTATTGGCTAATTAGCTTATTGCCAGCTTCTAAAAAATTATCTCCTAGGTTCAACCATTAAGGGTTTGAGCCATTCTTCAAAACGTAGTTGATGTGACCCAATTTGCTTTTGTTTCGGTTATTTCAAAATTTTGAATGCAATTTTTGTTGCGAATGAGGTAGTGGGAGATTATTGATCTAGGAAGATCTCAGGGATGGGCTCAAAGTAGGGTTGTAAACAGGTTGGGTTGGGTCAAGTTTGGGTGCTCGGCCACACCTGACCTGCAATGCTCTGTTGGCATCTATTATCACCCGATGCCACCTGACCTGTTGAAAAATTAGGACCAAGTCCGACCGACAATTGGTCTGTTTGGGTCGGATTGGACCTTTTAAAAATATAAGAACCCTTGTCAAAAAAGGAAAAATAAATGAATATACAAGAAATCAAATCTCATAGTAAAGAACAAATAACAAATCAGAAGAGAAAAAAGAAGCAAATGTAGAAGAAGAGATATAGAAGGAGAGCAAACGAGAAGGTGGCTTGGATTGCACAAATAGAGATAAGGGTGGAGTAGAAAGTTAGGGCACATTGGATTAGGGTTTATTTATTGATTATTTTTCTTGTAGAACTAGGTCAATTTGAAAACTTAAATCTAAAAAAGGAGGGAAAAAAATGCATAACAGATCGGGTTGTGTCCAACCCAACCTTTTTTGGGGTGGACCCGCAACCCAACTTGAATTGATTGGGTTAGTGTAAATCTGAACCAACCAACTTGACCCGAATTGGTCAGGTGACTTCCACCCCTACCTCAAAGCATAGTTTGCAAAGGCTTACGATTGATTGGAGCTTTCTTGATTTCGTGCTGGAAATGGACTGATGGGTGCATTAGTTCACTTTCTTGCTCATTAAATCTGAATGGGAGGCCTAAAAGTATTTGCAGCTGAAAGGGGTTTAAGGCAAGAAAATCCTCTTTTCTTATTTTCTTTTCACCATTTTGGTGGATGTGTAGAATCTAATGGTGAAGATAGCTTGTGCTTGTTCTTTTGTCTGGGAGTTGGGGTGGGGAAAAACCTAGTTGAAGTATTTCAAATCTAGTTTGCGTGTGATACTTTGTTTTTATTTGATGGTTCTAAAGAAAATTCTGAGAATGCTATCTCTGTGCTTCAATTCTTTTTTCCATCTCTTTGCACTTAAGTTCAATGTGGTTGAAGTCAAATGGCCTTTGAATTATTGAAGATTTCCATTAAACCTATTGTGCAAAAGTTCTTGGGAACCTGTTACAAAGATCTTATGAAGACTAGATGGATGGAAGAATCCTTTTTCTGTCAAACGGAGGAAGACTTGCATTGTTTTCCACAGTTTTGGCAGCAATTTGTACTTAGTACTCGTCTCTTTCTGAAGTTCCTTCAAGCATTGCTAAGGCTATTGGGAGGAAGATGAAAGTTTTTTTTTTGTTATTTTATTATTTTAATTTTTTTATTTTTATTTTTAATGGGAAGGGTTTGACAAAGTACTGAATCACATTTGTTTAGTTGAAAAGTCTTTAGTTGCCTATATGTAAGAGTAGATTGGGGACTGATAATATTTCTTTGAGGTACAAAATATATTGTACTTGAAGTGGTTATAGAGACTTCTAAAGTGGTTTTGGGTGGTCACCAACAAGTTTCGGCCAATTGACTTTTTCCAAAGAATTGTTCACCATCTATATCCATTCTTAGAAGCCCTTGGAAATTTATTGTCTGTTCTTTTTGACATTCCTTAGTTGTGCCAAGAGTGGTAGATCCTTTCATTGTTGGTATGATTGTTGGATCAATGATCTTTCACTAAGTGACATTTTTCCTAGACTATACCATCTTCCCCTTCCCCAGTCATCATATTGCACACATTTTACATGACCATGATACTTTGACTGCCCCTGCAATGGAATCTCTTCCTTCCAACTAACTTTATTGTTGGTCAGCAGTCTGGGTTATCATGCGCCTGATGGATTTGCTTGGTCTGTTCGTGCTTCTGGAAATTTCTCTTGTGAGTCAGCATAATCAGTCAGTTTTCGAGGGCATTTGTAGGAGTGTTGCTGTGATTTGGAATGACAATGATGTTATGGCTTCGGTTGCTCTTAATATTAATGGAGCCCATTTTAATACTGATTGGGTTAGGAATTGAGAAAGTTGTCTGTAATTGCTATTTTGCTGTTTTGGTTATGGATATCTTTTGTTTCGTGGTTGTATTTTGCTGTGTTCATTTGTACCATTTTGCTAGAGTACTCTTTCTTGGCATTTTGTTGTGCTGTTGCACTTGCTGCTTTTAGTAAAATTGGTGTGTTTCAATTCAAAAAGAACAAAGGTGGAATGTTGCTAGGGGAGCCCAGGAGCAAAGTCTTGGCCCTGCGTGATCAACACACATCTCCATAATATATACACAGATGCACTGATAGGATTGGCCTTGGTGGCCCTATGTTCTTAGCACTTCTACTCCAACATGAGAAATTTTTTCCCTTTTAGGGTTTATAGCAAAAATGGCTTAGGGTTGATTTTCTTTAGGGGTTAGGGACCTGCTGCTGTTTCAGTGTGTTTATAGCTTCATTTCATCTGTTGCGCTTCTGTTATATATATATATTCTGTTTCTTCTACTGAAAAAAAAATAAAAAGAGAGAGCAGGTATGTCTGATGTTGATAACGTTACACAGTTTTCTTTTGCAAGCCATGAAAAGTTTGATATATCTTCTTGTTGATGCATGATTTAGTTGTTTTTCGCTAATCGTTGACTTCATGATTTGGGTTGGTACTTGGTGTGATTGCCAATTTTGAGTTCGTGGTTGTGCAGTATACCTTCACTTGGTTGGTGATGGTTAATTAATATCAAAACCACCTGACTAGCAAGGTTACTCTTGTATTTGACCGAAGTTAAATATTGTGGTCTTCTATGTTAATTTGAAATGTGAAATTTTATTGTATTTATTTGTTTT
>JAJIYU010010078.1:0-16416 GCA_030144865.1 Tinospora cordifolia | reverse complement strand
GTTCTTTAACACGTAATTATAGTCAAAATTTTGGTATTACAACACTTAAAATTAGTGGGTATTACAAATTGTGATAGATTGAAACCTAGATTTTGGAGTGGATATCGAGAATTGATTGGGTAATAATTTTTGTGATATTATGTCAAAACCCTTGATTTTTATTAAATAAGAACTGATGTGGATGAAAATATATATTATATATGAAACCATGGATTATGTATTACTGAATTTTACAATAAATTTGTGAAAGACTAGTCATTATAGCAGGAAGTGAAATATGTGCCCAACATTGGTATTCTGAGTATTTCTTTATTTTGGTCATTTATATGGCATTATAAATATAAAATTGATTTGAACGTAAGCATGCTATTTGTATTAACATCTATTGCATTTGGCTTGAACTTCGTAAAATTGTATTTATATGGAAGTGTGTTTTAGATTTGTAAGAACAGACCTAAAATACGATATCGTTTCAATGGACAGATCCATGAGAAATGATACTTCTTATATGATAATCTATGTGGAACCGAGTTATAAGAAGTATCAACCTTTCCCTATGTGATAATCATCGAAATGATTGTGCAGTTGGTGATAATTAGAGGTATAGTCTACTATTATCCAGGCTAAACAAGACGTGAGACTGACTTTAGTTCTGAAAAATGGGGATGTACATGTGTGTTATTAAATGATACATTGAAAATAGCATGATTACTATGTTGAATGCATGTATATATGACTTAAATGTGTATGATGAATTTAAATGTTTTATCTAATTTCATTTTCTGTATGATTATTTAAATGCATCTAAATATCATAGATAAACATTATTCATTGGGCATGTTGTCGCTTACTTATTATCTTCAACATTTCAAGAACAGATAGAAAAGAAAAGAGGTCAGTACAGAAAGAATAGTTGACTCTTCAGTTACTATTGTTCGCATAGGTTTAATTATTTTGTAGGCTGTATTTTTATATAATTATCACTATATATGTAATATCACCATAGGGATTTGGATTTGGTTATACGAGGTATGAGTGTGAAAGGATGTGGACTTTAAATTATGAATTATGATTAATTATAGCATGTGAAATATTATTTGTTATGGACTTGTGGATTGATAATATTGTTTATTAGGTGACGATTTTTATTTGAGATAACTCAATGTTTTAGGGGAGACTCTGTTGAAAGTTTTGTGTAGATATGGAATAGTTTTGAGGGTAAGATGTTAACATAGTATTGTATACATAGGTGTAATATATATGGTATTATGTACCAGTCATGATGTTATTGTTATGAGTGGTGAGTTGCGACAATAATCCTCTCTTATTGCTGATCGTGCCATTTGTTGGAAAAATCCTATATTTTTTTCATAAAAATTTGTTTTTAAATCATTTTTTTGATATTTTTGCTATTAATTTTCTCACTTTTGTATATAAATGAAAATGACGGTATTTTTATAAATATTTTGATTTTTTTGTACAAAAATGTACTTTTTTTCCTAGAATAATTAGGAATAGGTACACATAAGAAAGAAGAATGAAACATAACATATTATACAAGTCCAAGTAAGCAAAGCCCATCCAAAACAAAACCCAATCTAGTCCAAAACATGAAAGCCCATGCCATGAAGAAAGTGTGGAGGGGTAGAATTGTAAATAGCTACTGGCAACATGGTAAATTAATAAACATTGCATGGGCACGACTAACATTTTGCAATCGCAGGATGTGTGAATAAAGAAAATAAGGATTGGATCGACTAGAACATTGAATGGCAGAATAGGTAATTAACGCTTAAAAGAAGGGGGCATGACTCAAAGGGAATTTGGAACATGAAATTGGGGCACAAAAAGTGGAAAGGCAAGAATTGTAAATAGAAGAAAGTAGCAATGGCTCAACTAGAAGAAAGAAGCAAAAGTGCAATGACAAATTGTGTAAATAAGAAGAAAAGACAATGGGCAAAACAATAGAATGTAAACCGGGTTGAGCCATTGTAGGGCCACAGTGCTGCCATGATGGACCACGATTTTACGTTGAGTTGGGGCATATGTGTGTGAGAAAATTCAAATTTTTGGATGACCGTGTGACCGTGGTATTGCGACTCAGGTGTCAATTTAAGTGTCCGAGTTAGTGTTTAATTAAGGTTTTAACAAGTTTTTAGTGAGACATTAAAAAAAAACATCATATTAGGTTTTTCATTCGTTCAATTCAGTTCCCGTGAGTTCTTCTGATGGCCAGAGCACAGAAAAAGTAGAACAAGCAGAAGAACTAAAGAATAAGATTGAGTTTTCACTATAGTTTTCTCTTTGTTCAACTCTTTGATTTGTGATTTCTCTACTATGTCTGGCTAAGTTTCTTAATTTCTAAGATGTAATTTAGATTGTACGATCCTTTGATTTTTGTTTTGATTAATTTATTATTATTTTATATTTTGTATTTTTAATGTTTTTTATTGGTTGACCACCTATAAACTGATCTTAGATTATTAACCTAACTCAGTAGAGAGGTTTAACGATTAGATAATCAGAGTATAGGCCTATATGAATCAATTGACTGTGAGGTTGTTGATTCTATAGGAGGTTGCACGTGATTACTATGTTTAATGCATTGGTTTATTGACTATACACCTCAGGAGGGGGTATTAAGCAATTTGACTAATAAGTATTAAGGCGCCTTGGGAGAGGGTTATGATGACTAGTGCTATAACCTACAAGAATAGAATTTAGATTAATTGAAATAAGAATTAAAGGTAAATGTATGATATTTTATTATCCTAAAATCCTAATTAATACACTTTTCAAATCAACAATTGTTTATTTCCTTTTAAAATTTTGTTTAAACTATTGAATTCTCGTTTTGAAGCCTTAATAAAGTTAAGATTGAAAGTAAATTGGGATTTAAGATTTTAACCACATACTGTTCCCTGAGGATGATATCCAGTATTTACCTTGTATTACTATTGCAATCCTATACACTTACAGAGATCCCAACAAGTTTTTGACGCATTTTCGAGGGAGCAATGTTAATAATATTAGAACCAATTTCAATTGGTTGAGATTTTAATTAAGGTATTTATTTATTTATTTTACTTTATTTTATTCTTTTTTTATTTAATCTGTTGACTAGCTACACTTGATTTGTTTTCTTTGCTTATGGTATTTTAGGTTGTTGATTAGTATAGTCTTAATTGAGTTAAGTGATTCAAACTTGTTAAAAACATTTTGGCAGATCTAGTTGGGGAGTAAAAGCCATAGATTTGACATAGTTGAGAGTAGTAGATTTGTAGTTGGCACTGATGGTGAAGCATCACGTCAAGACTTTTTTAAGTCGGTGCTTAATAATAATTACTTCAAAATTGCTTACACACCCATTAATTCCAGCAACTTTGAGTTGAAGCCCTCCTTGATCACTATAGTACACAGCAACAGTTTAGGGGTTTGGCTACTGAAGATCTAATAGCACACCTGAACTCATTCATGGAAATTTGTGATACTATCAAGATGAATGGTGTAACCGAAGATCAGTTAATATTGAGATTTTTTCCCTTCTTTTTAAGGGACAAGGCGAGAACATGGCTATAGATTCTCCTACTAGGTAGCATCACCACTTAGGAAGAGATGGCTCAGAAATTTTTACAAAAGTATTTCACTCCTGCGAAAGTTCATCAACTAAGGGGTGAAATTAGTTCATTCAAGTAGTTAGATTTTGAGTTTTTTTATGAAACTTAGGAGAGATTCAAAGACTTATTGAGAAGATGTCCTTAGCATGACTATCTTCCTTGGTTACGAACTCAGATGTTCTACAGTGGTGACACCACGTAGTAGAGCCTTGGTTGATTAGCGACGGGTGGTTCACTGATGGGAAAGTCTACTACAGAGGCCACACATCTCATTGAAGATATGGTAGCTAACGCCTATGGCCATGAACAGAGAAAAGCTTCGTAAAAAGGGTTGGATAACATGAGGTTGATGAGGTTACAGTTCTAAAAGCATAAATAGCTTCTATGACCCACTAGATGAATTCATTGATTGATAAATTTGGTAATGGCCAGTTTCAACCACAACATAATCAATCTATTTTGGTCATAGCTGAAGCTCACAAGGCATCCTTTACTCAAGAAACATCTATAGAGCGGCTGAATGCGATAAACCAGTTCAATGCTTATCAAGGTCAGCAACAAGGATACAATACTCTTCAATATTATCATCTGAGTATTCGTCAATATGAAAACTTCTCTTATGCCAATAACAGAAACGTCCAGCAAGCCCCACCAAGTTGTGTCCCTCAACAGAGCCTAATTGAAAAGAAAAAATCTATTGAGGACAAACTGGACGTGATCATGAATATGCAGGCTTATTTCTTTAAAAAACTAACTGGGAGGATTGATCAGAATGATAATAGAGTTTCAGGGTTGGAAGTTCAAGTAGGGAACATAAATGCTATAGTTGAGAGCCTTGAGACTTAGATGAGACAATTAACCTAAGCATTCTCAAGTCAGCAGCAAAACCTATTTCCTAGTGACACTTAGGTCAACCCAAAAGAAAGCTACAATTCCATATTCACAAGAAGCGAAAAAGAGATCTAGAGCCAACCCATTTACTCTAGCCTTATCATGCCACTTGATGAGCCTACCCATTCCAAATGGCCCGTTCTATAACACCCCAGTTCTTGGTCTTTTGTTTTTGTCACGTCTATCACGAATGAGAGACGTGCCATTAGATATCAGCACATGTATCATCTGCCGAGAATTGTGACGTTACTATTCTCACATTCAATTCTCATTAAACATCATATGGACATAACAGAACTCATATAAATAAATGATCAAACTGCTGGACTCATCAAGGAATAACACATGGAAGCATGAAGCGATCATCAATAGTTAAATCATTAACTTCTACATTTGAAATTGAAATAGATGTGGAACAAGTTTTCAACTGAAATATCTAGACACCTATGAGGCCAAAATCTAAACCATAAAGAAAATGAATAACTCAAAACCAATTTGGAGGGCCATACACCTAGTCTAAACTAACTACCCAACAAAAGAACTCTGATAACAACCTCAATAGTGAGGTTCACAGCTCCTATAGTACTCTATAGTACTATCAACACGAACCGCCTCAAGGGTCACCTACAATGAAGATGTGGGGTGAGTTCAATAGCCCAATGGATCATACATAGTATATCAATAGCATTATTTAAATCAAACACTGAACATGCAAACACTTAGCATTCATTAGACGTTTCAAACATTTAGTTATCAACAGTCGCTAATTAGATCAAATGGTCTAACGCATGTGTTCTCTCATCATCATCATGTCAAAAAATACGAGAAAAATGCACTATATGTTAGATTCCAATAGGATAGAGGCACGCCCATCACCCACCTGGGAACTAGGGTCACACCTATTGCTCTATCACCAAAGAACTAGGGTCACACCCATAGCTTTATCATCAAAAACTAGGGGCAAACTCATCATTCCTTATCGTGAAAGCACCCAAATTGATCCTCCATGGACCACTGCGACGGTATGTGGTTCAACTCTAAATTTATCTTTTTTGTGTATCAACAAACATTTTATTACAAGCATGATTATCAATTTATTATATATAATGCATAATTATCCAAATAATGTAGTCATTCTGATCATCTCAGTGATTCATAAATAACACAATAATCATCTCATGTGACAAAGCATTGTAAACACTGAACATGGACATATAACTTATGTTATTCTAGTATTCTAGCATTCATGCATTCATGTCATTCATAAATCATATAAACACATCCTAGCATGCTTCTAGGCATTCAGTATTAAAATTCACATAACACTAGGGAGCAAGGTAATCACTTCCACCTTTTCTCTCATTCCCTTGGGCCTTTGTTTTACCCTGTATTAGCCTTGTCTTTCAATCTACGAGATTCAAAACCACATTAAATGAGTTTGAAACATTTCCAACTTCTCTTAAATCATAATTTAATGGTTTACTAACATTGATATCCTAAGGTGTACACATTCCACCAGTTTTTTCCTCTTATTATCGTAGTAGTGAGTGGCATTACCGCGATAATCCTTGTGCACAAATAGATACAAAAACTGGGTTTATGCTGTATTACCATAGTCAACGGTCAATAACTAGTGCATTCATGTGTTCAATGTGTGTTACCGCATGCACTACCATGATCTGTTGTTCCCTCTAATGTTTTATACTCCAACACTCTCATTATGTTCAAAACACACACATATATGAACGAAAAAACATTATAGCTCGTAATCTTTTGTTCTTACCCCTTGTTCTCCTTCAACACAAGGTTTTGAACCCTCCAATTGATCTATGTTTCAAAGAAAATGTGCATACTCTCAGGGAAAACAAATCTAGGACAAAAAACTATGATTCCAAGTGAGGTTTCATGATTTACTTGAGCATAATGATTTGGAACAGCGCCTCAACTAATTTTCCTTCTTGTTGGGGTTGTTCTTCACGAATCTAGGCTTTGAGAACCAATGGAGAAGGGTTTGAATGAATAGAAACCAATCTAGAAGGTAGGGAAGGGAGGAAAATTCGATTCTTGGCGGCTAGTATCAGTTCTCTGGAGTCGGTGCGCGATAGTAAGGTAACAATGACGATTAGGGTTTTTCAACGCATTGTTCATACATATATAATTCACATATTAATGCAGTAACTCGAAGGATTACCTCGGTAACTAGAACCCTACTTTTCTATGTTTTAGTCGAATTACCGTTGTAATCACAAGAATGACCGCGATAACCAGAACCTTGTGATTTTTCTGGGTTTCAATTGCATTATCGTGGTCAAATTACTAGAATAACCAGTGGATGGTTGCTACGCTAAATTCTGTACTTTGCTCCAGTTTACCGATTTTTTTGTACATTGATTAAACATCTCCTAAACCATATTTTTATGGATTCTCAAGGTTTATTATGCTTGAATTATTTTTATTTAAATTTACCAAAACTCTACAAAATGTTTGGGGTATTACACGTTTTTACAGAGTCAACTGATACAGTGCCTACTAATGGGGAAAAGAAGAAGAACAACATTCCTACTATAACTGTTCAAGGCAACAAATACTTTGAACCTCCTTTGTTACCCTTTCCGTAGAGGGTTTATAAGAAACAAATAGATGAACAGTTTACACAATCCTTGGATAGAGGGGTGTTCGTGGGTTGGGTCAGTTCGGGTTAGGGGCAAACCCGCAACCCAAACCAAAAAGTTCGGGTTGGCAAATATTAAACCCAACCCAAACCAATCTATATCAAAATCTAACCCAACCCAAACAGTTCAGTTCGGCTCGATTCAGTTTGGGTTGGGTTATCAAGTTGCCTTTCAATTTTCTTAGTAATTAAAAGATAAAAAATAAATAAACATAAAATTATTACAAGTTAATAATAAAAGATATGTTAATAATGCAATTACAAGTTAATAACAACATAAAAATTACGGCACTATTCAAATTAAGAGCAACAAAGTAACAACAACAAAGTAACAAAAGAAAAATGAAGAAGAAGCCAACTGCAGTTAATACACAATATCAGGCAAATCTGCAACAAGAAGAAGAAAAAGATAGAATAGTAGCAGAAGAAGATGTAGTAGCAGTAAAAGCAGAAGTAGTAGCATGCGATCGAGATTGCAGGGGAGATTGGTAGCCGATTGATTAGAGCGTAAATTTTGCGATCAAGAGTGCGAAACCAAGGTTGGTTGCCAGAAAAAGAAGAAGACGAAGCAGAAGTATGCCAAATTGCCAAAACCTAAAGTGGCTACCGGAAGAAAAAGAAAAATAACTAGTGTGAAATAGGGAAAGAAGAAGAAAGATGAAGATTTTCTCATGGCTGCAAACCCACAGTTGCAAAAAAGACAAGGAAGGAAGTAGCACGGCGAACTCACAAGGCAGGAAGAACAGAAAGAACTGAAGCAGAGAAGAAAGGAGGTAGGGAAGAAGAAGTAGTGACAGGAATCGGGAATAATGGACACAGGGAATTAGGAAGAACGAAAGCAGGGAAGAAATAGTAGCAATGGGAATTGGGAACAATGGACAGAAGAAGAAACGAAGTAGGGAAGAACGAACACAGTTACGTAGGGAAGAATAGAAGCAGGGAAGAAGAAGCAATGATGGGAAGAACCGAAGAAGCATGGAAGATAGAAATGCTTGTGGGAGTCTGCGATCTTACCAGAAGATTTGCCTTTTTGAGTTTGCGATCTGCTAGCTACGAGTGAGCGTGCGATAGTGGTTTGCCTTTGCAACTTTGCTCACTATGATTTAGATTTGCGATTAACAGATTTCTATTGTGTTTGTGATTGTGAATTGGAAAAGTAAGCTAGAGGCGGAAAGGTCGAAAGGCAAAATGAAACCTAGAAAAGATTTGCATTGAAACTTGAAAGGGTTCGCATTTGCAAAATAGGGTTTTTTGGTTTTTTTCAGTTCGGTTTAGATCTAGTCGGGTTGTGGAGACTAAACCCATAGCCCAACCCAAATAGTTCGGGTTAGACATTTTAAAACCCAACCCAAACCAACCCAAAAGTTTCGAGTTGATCGGTTCAGTCGGGTTAATCAGGTTGATGAACACCCCTACTTGGACTTGTTCAAAAATATTCATATAAACATCCCCTTTGCTAAGGCATTATAGTAGATGTCACATTATCCTAAGTTCATGAAAGAAGTGATGTCCCAAAAGTGTAAACTAGAAGATTTTGAAACTAGGAAGCTTACTGAAGAGTATTATGCTATCTTTCAAAAAAAGCTTCCTTAGAAATTTGAAAGACTCGAGAAGTTTCACTATTCCTTGCAACATAGGCACAAAATCACTTGAAAAGGTTCTTTGTGACTTGGGGGCAGGCATAAACTTACTACCAATTTTAGTATACCAACGGTTGGGCCTATAAGAGATCAAGCCAACCAGTGTTACTATTTAGCTTGCAGACCGTTCTGTCCCTTATCCACAGGAGATTGTTGAAGATGTGCTTGTTAAGGTGGATAAGATTATCTTTCCAACTGACTTTGTTGTTCTTGATATGGAAGAAAACGGGGAGACACCTTTGATCCTTGGAAGACCCTTCTTATCAACTAGTCAGGCCTCATAGATGTTTTAAAAGGAGAGCTCACTTTGCAAGTAAATGAAGACAAAATAGTTTTCAACATCTGTCAATCTGTGAAGTCACCAACTGAAGTACAAGAATGCTATAAGGTTAATGTGGTACAAGCTCACATCGAGATAGAGATTGAAAAGCCTATAGCTCTTGATATCAAAGTTAAAGATGTTGAATATGCTAAAGGGAAGGTCATACATGCACACGGGAAGTAGAGTTATGCTACTAAAGAGCCAATTGATGCAGGTCATACACAGAAAATTCCAAAGAAGCAGTCACATGAACCAATGTTGAAATATAAGCAGCCATGTGACATCATCAAGCAGGAGTTGCCCAAAGCCAGATCAACAAATTAGGCTTCGGTTAACTGGTATCCACGTCAAGCTGACAACATTAAACATAGCGCTTAAGGGGAGGCAACCCACTAGTTTTTATTTTTTGTTTATTTCCATTTATTTAGTTAAGGTTTAATTTAATTTCCTAGGTAAGCATACATTTTATTTAGTTAAAAAAAAACAAAAACAAAATTTGCATGCATTGCAGTTACTAATTCTCTAATACTTGTCATATTTTTGCTATATACAAGTTTTTTGAGTGCTTTAGCGTACTCTCCCCTTGGTATGTTATATTGAAGTTGTGTTCTTGAAGATAAGGCACAATTTAAGTTTGGGGGTATGCATTGAAGATTCTTCAATTTGAGGTTATTTTCTTTTATTTTATAAATATTGTGTGCAATAATGCTTCTAAACTACATATATTTATGGCCATATCACATTAGTTATTATTGAAATTCTTTCATGACATTTAGATATCATGCTCATTTATTTATTTAGAGTTAATACATGATCATATTAGCTTTAGGACATGAGCATATAAAGCATAGTAGTGTCACCTTGGCTAGATCCATGCTATAGTTTTGAAAATTTTCATTGAGTGACCTATGAGATTGAAAATTCCTTTAATGTGATGAGACAAAGAACTAGGGTACTTTCAAACAGTCTGTGTGCTTAGTTTGTTTAAAATTTGACCTTAACAGATCTCTTTAGTCATAGGTAGATTGAGAATCCAAAAATTAAAAAAAGTGAAAAGTAGAAACCAAACCACAAATGGAGAGAATTTCCCATATACTCTTGAAATAATAAAATCTATCTAAAATACTAATTAGAAATGACCTTAGGAGGGAAATAACGCAGGCCATCATTGTTTGAGTTTTAGCCTAAAGGCTAGTCCCAACACTTATAATCTTTTGCAGCCAATTTTGAGCCTTAAAGTCTATTTTCTTGTTATAAACCTAAACATTATATATAAACACTCTATTCTTTTATGCATATCTCAATTGAACCTATTGTATGCATTCATAGTTGTAATACTTCTTATTCTAGCGATGTGAAAGAAGGAAGGGATGTTGATGTTGAGATACATATGTTTTCAGTTTTTGTTTTTGTTTTTGATATTGTTTAAAAAAAATAAGGGAAAAATAGAAAATGAAAAAATCTTATATTTATTTAGTATTTTAGTATTGTCAATAAAAGTTGAACTTCATACTTTTGTATTAGTGTACGAGTGGATACAAATTGAAATGTATGTGATTAAATAAGTTTGGGGGAGCTGTGAGAACAAGGTTGTGAGTATGAAAGATGATCAATAGGGGATTGAACAAAAAAGATCAAGTTATACTAAGAAAAATCAAACAAAATAGGTTGTCATTATTGCTATGAGTGTACACTTGAGTCAGATTTAAAATCCTATCGCATTTGTACCTTGAGCTAGGCCATGTTACAACCTAAAAGAAAGACCACTGATCTTAACTAGAGCTTGACCTAAGTAGAGGATAGATAGAGGAGGGTATTGAGAGTGTTTGTGTATTTAGGTATTAGGAGAGGATTTCTATGAGTGGGATGGTGCCTACAAATCACTTACAAGGTCTAAGAGGATTAAGATACTGACAGAGGAGAGGGTGAAGTTAAGGAAGAATGGAAGATGAGTTAAAAATCTAGACAACCTAAATGGCCCTAGGGAAGTGTTAATGAATCACAAACTATAGGAATTTAAGATTGAGGTTACTGTGATGAGTAAAAAAGAATTTAACTTTATATCGTATGGTGTGTGAGTTTTAGAGTTGAGTCATTGTTTGAGAACGAATAACAATTTAAATTTGGAGATATTTGTTAGTTGCATTACATACTAACATTATTATATATATTTAGTTATAATTAGATGCATGATCATTTATATTAGTATTGCATGTTATGTATGCATTTAAAAAATTTTAAATATAATTTTTATATATTTATAATTGTGATTTAATGCTCGAAGTTGGACTTTTATTGTTTGTGTAGCTTTAGAATAATTGGGAACAGGTATACACAAGAAAGAAGAATGAAACATGGCATATTGTACAAGTCCAAGCAAGCAAAGCCCATCCAAAACAAAAACCTAGTTTAGCCTAGCCCACAACATGAATCCCGTACCGTGAAGAAAGTGTGGAGGGGCATGATTGTAAATAGGCACTAGCAACATGGTAAATTAACAAACATTGCAAGGGCACAATTGGCATTTTGTAATGGCAGGATATGTAAATAAAGCAAATAAGGATGAGATCGACTAGAACATTGAATGGCAGAATAGGTAATTAATGCTTAAAAGAAGGGGCACGACTAGAAGGGAATTTGGAACATTAAATCAGGGCGCAAAAGTTGAATGGCAAGAATTGTAAATTGAAGAAAATATCAATCGCTCAATTGGAAGAAAGAAGCAAACGTGCAATGGTAGATTGTGTAAATAAGAAGAAAAGACAATAGGTATGACTGGAAATTGAGAAACAGAAGTGCAAAACAATAGAACGCAAACTAGGTTGAGCCACCGTAGGACTGCGGTCCTTCCATGGTGGACTGCGATCCTACGTATGAGTTGGAGCATATGTGTGTGAGAAAATTCAGATTTTGGGATGACCATTTAATTGCTATCATGGACCGTGATTTTGCAACTCTGGTGTTAATTTAAGTGTCCAAGTTAGTGTTTAATTAGGGTTTTAATGAGTCTTTAGTGAGACATTATAAATAGACATCATATTAGGTTTTTCATTCATTTAATTCAGTTGCTGTGAGTTCTTCTAACGGTCAAAGCATAGAAAAAGCAGAACAAGGAGAAGATTTGAAGAACAAAATCAAGTTTTTAGTATGGTTTTCTCTTTGTTCAACTCTTTGATTTGTGATTTCTCCGCTATGTCTGACTAATTTTCTTAATTTTTAGGATGTAATTTAGATTGTAGGATCTTTTGATTATTGTTTTGATTAATCTATTTTTGAGGTATTGATTATACCTTGTGTTCTTAATGCTCTTTATTGATTGGCCACCTATAAATTGATCTCAGATTGTTGAAATAACTTGGGAGAGAGGTCTAACAATAGGATAATCAGAGTATAGATGTGATAGCCCGAGCCCCCGGACCGGAACCCAAGTCCTCCTACACGCCTCACGTCGGGCCCTGTGCATAGTTGAGCGCTCCCCTCAGCTTAGATGTCGTGCGTGCGTGACTTTTCACAATTTTGTGGGTCTGATCCACCGAGAACCAGGGGTCGTCAACCTCTTTTCCACTCACTAAAACCGTTCTCAATTTTATAAAATGAGAAAACATATCAATCTTGATAAACATCCTACTGTGTCTATTGACAAATATCATAACTCAGAAAAATAACTTCAAACACTTCACCGAATTTCTCACAGTAAATTTATAATGAAAAACATATTTCTGCAGCGAAAACCATCAAAATCACCAACCTATATAGTAGGGTTCAAGTAAAACTAAACATATACATGTCATTAGCCCCGGAAGGCAACATCTCAAAATACACTTCAAAGTCTATGATTCAAAAATAGACTCACAGAGCTAAAGTCCCAACAACATTTTAAAAATGTACAACAGTCCCAAAAAGAAATATTTGGCCACACAGCCTGTTCAAAATATATACATGATCTATGAAAATTGAGATAAAAACAAGAATACAAGTCCTACAGCGACCTCCCAGCGAGATCACCAAACAAACCCTAAATCAACGGTCAACTAGTGTACTCCACCTCTGCAAGTACCTGTAAAAGAAAATGGGCGAGCTCGAGAGCCTAGTGGATCATCTCTACACATCACTAGCATTTTATAAACCAAAAATCAAAAACATGCACACACTTTCATTACATTAATCGTTTCAACCAGTCATTTGTTTTGTCGTATCCTAAGATCGAAAGAGTTATACTCCCAATGTCCCTCAGTGACACGAAATCAATCTTAGCTGGTACCGTCTCGAGCCACGATACCGTTCACGACTTGTCACGTCGTCCAAGAATAGGTGCAATAGTATACAACCAATGCTCACCCATCCAAGGAACTCTTAGCCCTCGCAGGAGGCTTCGTTAAGAACACCAACGATGGGATCTGGAAGATGTCGTGTGGCAAATAGGGCCACGTCCACGAGTCGTGGACAGATACCACCATCGCTCCAGTACGTTGAATTATTAAATCTTAATGTAATATTCTTTAGTTTCAATAGATTTCATTCCATACCCAATCATCAATCAAGGTATCTAAATCATGTAGCAAATGATATAAATAACCAGACATTATGCTGCATATTCAAGCAAATACTGAAAGCATGTAACCAGTCATTATGCTCAATCATCAATCAAGGCATCTAAGCATTATACACACCCTAGCATGCATCTAACATCCTAGGCTACTCAAACATCATGCCTTGAACTTCAAGCCTACATAATACTAGTGAGCAAGAGAATCCCGCCCACCTGATAACACAGAACGACCCTTGCGCCTACTCGCGAGGATCACGCTCGAAATCCACAGTCTAAAATGATTAAACCTCTTCATTCAGTCCAAATCACCCAAAAGTCCCCCTTCAACAACAATACAGAAAATCTACATTTCCATTTTTCCACACAAAAATGCGAAATTATAGTCAATGTGTTCTAAATTAAGAATTGAACACATTTAAAACTGACTTCAACGTCAAAAGAGGAATGGATTAGGTTTTATTACCTATCAACGGATTTGCACCTTCAGAAACCCTCCAGATAGGTGAATTTCCTCTGGATCCATCTAAAACTGCAATTGAACAGTTAAAACTTCCAGAATTTAGTTCTTAATCGATAAACTATCAGTTTAGAAGGAAGATCTGAGCTTATAGGGTTCCGGATCATTTTATATATCAAAACCCTCAAAACCCTAATTTTTGATACAGAATTTGAATGAATTGATAAAGCTGAGACTCAAATGATTAAGAGGTTCAGATTCCTACCTTAGACCTTTAGCTCCTCCTTGAATCAGCTCTGAATCGTCTCTCTGAAACTCTAGATCAATTCGGAAAGTTCTGTGCGTGAAATGATGAATCAAGAGCTTGAATCTGTTTAAATCTCGCGCAATGACCATGGTCGACACTTTACGGACCGCGGTCACCCTGTGTGACCTAATTTTTCCCGTGATTTTCCACTGAGGACTGCGATCACCAGTGTGAAATCTTGTATTTTCGGCATTGTTCCCATTATCAAACCCCCTGATTTATTTTATTTCCATATCATACTATATAATAATCATTTAAAACATGTTTTCACACATTTTTATATTTAATTCATAATTTTTAAAATTTGTTTCTGAGTTGTGTGCATTTGAAAACTTTGGGGTATTACAATCTACCCCCTTAAAAGAAATTTCGTCCTCGAAGTTTAAATAGAAAGTACCTATGTAATGTGGCCAATCAATTAGGCCTGGCGAAGAAATCTGTGTACTTCTTCTGCATCTCACTCTCTAACTCCCAAGTCGCCTCCTCCAGGTTGCGATGCATCCACAGGACTTTGACTAGGGGTATGTCCTTGGTCCTGAGACTCTGTAGCTTACGATTAAGAACTCTTATAGCTGACTCATTGTAAGTAGCATCGTCTCGAAGTACGATATCCTCCCAGTGAATGACATGAGAAGGATCTGGCTCGTACTTCCGAAACATCAAAACATGGAACAGATTATGTATTGAAGACAATCTGTTCGGCAAATCAATCTCATAAGCGCATGCACCGACCTGTCTAATGATCTCAAACGGACCAATGTACCATGGTGCGAGCTTCCCCTTCACTCCAAACCTTCGGATCCCTTTCTGTGTACTAACTCTCAAGAATACTCGATCACCTGGCTGGAACTCTAGGGGTTTCCTCCTTCTGTCAGCATAACTCTTATGTCTGCTCTGTGCGGTAGCTAACCTCTTCTAGATTCGCTTCACTTGCAAGCTCATTTCCTCAATCAAGTGGGGTCTAGTGAGTACCTGGTCTTCAAAATATGCCCAACAAGATGGTGATCTACAGGGTCTGCCATAGAATGCCTCATATGGAGCCATCCCAATGCTCGCTTGATAACTATTATTATACGCGAACTCAGCTAACGGTAGATGCATGCTCCAATTACCTCTGAAGTCCATGGCACATGCCTTGAGCATATCCTCAAGCATCTGAATGACCCTCTCTGACTGTCTATCTGTCTATGGGTGAAATGTTGTGCTCATGGTGAGTTTGCTTCCCAGTTCCTTCTGTAAGCTTTGCCAGAACTGAGACGTAAATCTGGCATCTCTGTCTGACACTATAGTTCTAGGAACCCCATGCAGCCTCATTATCTCTCAAACATATAACTCACCTAGTCTACTCACTGTATCGGTAGATCGAATAGGTAGGAAGTGCACTACCTTCGTCAACCAATCCATGATGACCCATGCAGTGTCTTCCCCTTTTAGACTTCTCGACAGGCCGCTGATGAAGTCCATCGCAATACTGTCCCACTTCCATTCTAGTATTGGAAGTGGCTGTAACAATCCTGATGGCTTCTTGTGTTCAGCCTTCACTTACTGACAAGTCAGACACCGGGAGACGTATTGAGCAATGTCTCGCTTCATCCCTCTCTGCCAGAAGGTTTTCTTCAAATTCTAATACATCTTATCCCCACCTAGATGCATAGTGTATCTAGTCTGATGTGCCTCGTCCAGTAGGGTTCCTTTCGCCTGTCTAGAGCTAGAAACACAGAGTCTATCCCCTAATCTCAATGCACCATCTGAATCAAGTCGAAAGTCTGTATGCTTGCCCTGTTTGACGCCCTCAATTAGATCTAAAATCCATTTATCGGTGTTCTGCTCCTCCCTGATCTGGCGTAAATTATCTGGCTGGCAAGTCACCGCATACAAATAGGCCTGTCTCTCATCTGTATCTATACTCAGATCGTACTGACTAATCAGCTGATACATCTATGCAATCTCCTCATCCTTACG
>JAJIYU010010077.1:0-16436 GCA_030144865.1 Tinospora cordifolia | reverse complement strand
TCGAATAATGTGTGAATAATGTTATATATAACCCACGAAATGTGGTATAATACAGGGATAAAAATCAAATAATACACGTATAAACATATAGCGATAACGATCGAATAATGCGTGTATGATGAAATGTATATATTACTCGTAATGTGTGTATAAAAATCTAACGATAACGATAGAATAATGCGTGAAAAATGGTATGAATAAGTCGTGAAATGTGGTATAATGTAGGGAAAAAGATCGAATAAAATCAGTATAATAACCCGTGAATAATTACCTGTGAAATATGGTATACAACATGAATAATGGTATGAATAACCCATTAATTGATCACTTGTATCATTTTCGAATAAAATCAGTATAATAAAGTTCACATATGAATAGCATTATTCATAGATGAGTCAAAAATAAAACAATCTGCCCCAAAAGATAAAAGAAAATGACAAAATTCAAATGAAAAATAGTTGAGATTGTTATAAATGAACCATAATCATGTTTAAATTGTACATATCATAAATATCAAAAATGGTATTACACATTGTCTTTGAAAAACTGTAATGCAAGATATGATAGCCTAGCTTCTTCCATTCTTCACTTCTTTAAGACCCACTATGATTGGATCGTACTGTCAACACTGAATCGACCTAATATTTCATCATCACTCTTGGTGCCTTCATTCTGCTTCATTCTACCATGCAAGTACAAATTAAGAGCCACCCTTTTTCTGTAGCTAACCACAATCACACCCATCTTGCTCTGGTAGATTATCAACCACTTGCACCTTAAATGATTATTTCCCCGGCCTATCCTTTTGGTCAACTTTTGATTCGTAAAATCCAATCATCTTGAGATAAAAAGGAAGAATGGTGGAATAAGCTTGAACTGCCTCCATTGACGCAGCATCAACAGAAGGAGTACACAGGGAATTGTAAACATATATGCAACCTTCATGATTGCTAATACAACCTAGTATCCAGTGGAATGCAGCCATAACATTAATAGGAAAAATGATGTAGTCAACATCAGACCATGGAGTATTGCAGTACATGTAGTGCCCTAGCATATACTCTGTAATAACCATCTCATCCCCTAACACAGATGCATCCTTCTCTTTTTCGAATCTATCATAAACAGACTGCAACTTTTGATTGAAAAAGTTGTCTATTATTATACACTTCATCTTAATCGATTTGTCATACTTGCTTTTCTTGCGCAAGTAATAGAATATCACATCTACATGCTGCCAATACAAAATTTCTAAATTAAAATAAACGATTTGGGTCATGAATAATAATTGCATAATCATGAAACATTCAAAACATAATAAGTATGATGTTTGTATAACATCTCATTATACTAAAATAATAAACATAACAGAGTTTAAGAACACGTTACATAGATGATATTGGTATCATATCAGTATAATATGTATACAAAACAACATAACATAGTTTAAGGACATAGAATATATAGGTGAAATTGGTATCATATCAGTATAATATGTGTATACGAACATTGCAAAGTGTCCAAAACCCTATATTTTGGTATCATGTTGATATATTATCAGTATAATATCTGTAAACAATAATATCAAGTGCAAAAAATTAAAGTTACAGAAGATGAGATAGACTGGCCTGGGGTGATCAACATGTAAAACCAATCCTTATTAGTGATAACGGTGATTGAAAAATCAAAAGTTGGATTCAAATTGTTCTCACGATCATGGTATACTTTATTTGACCTAAATAATGTGACAGATGTTAATATCAATGTATTATAAATAACAACAATGTTTGGAATGCAAACTTGATCTCTAGGAAAATTTACTTCGAGCACTTCTCATCAAACTCAGCGACGGCACTACTGGCTATATCTTCAAGTAGACAAATGTCCAAGGGGGATAGTGGTCCCTTCACAATCTCCTTTCCTTTACGTTTATCTCTAGCCGGATGCCTCCCCCTATTAGTAACTGTAGGAGGTGGAAGAAGTGGAGTGTGATCTTCAGTAGAGATGGCTAAAGTCACAACATTGATAGCCAACTCAACAATTTCATCAGTCGTCATTTAACATTCAATAGGTGCATGATCTTTCGATTCATCCTTGTCAGCAACCTAGGTCAGTGAAATTAAATGAGAAATGTCCTAAAAGTAGATAAATTAAGGACAGCAAGATTCATAACAACTACAAAAGCATAATCTTGAATTAATAAAAGAATCGTATTCATGATCTTACCAGGGTTGATGATTTTTTCTTCCTTCTTTTACCTTCATTATTTGTTGAGTCCGCCTTTAACATGAAAATGTAAAATATTAATGGATAGTTGAAATTAAATGTAAATAATAAGAAATCGCAGCTACAACAATGTGCAATGTTCATTGTTATACTCATACGACAACGTTTATGATGATGTTGTCGATCAGGGTGTTGTTAAACGATTAACTATTTTTAACAATGGTCACGGGCCTGTTGTTGTAAAGCATTGTGTATTAGTCTAACAGTGAAGTTACAACAACGTTCGCCCTTTGTTAAATGATTCAATCTTTTAACACATATTCGACAACGGTTACTATGCACGTTGTTGTAGAGATGTTATGACAATAGGTGCACGTTGTTGAAACCCTAACCTTTAACAACGGTCACGTGCCTATTGTTATAATGCATTGTGTATTGTTCTAAAGCTGAGCTTATAACAAAGTTCACACATTGTTAAATGCTTCGATATTTTTACACATATTTAACAATGGTCGTAATGTCTATTGTTGTAGACGTGTTATAACGACGGGCGAATGTTGTGAAAAACCTTACCCTTTTAACCTTTCAACAATGGTTAGGTGGTTGTTGTTGCATGTCCATTACTTAACAACATGCACATGCTAGTTGTGAAAGTTGTAGTATTTCAACAACAATCGTCTACATATTGTTATATCATATATCTTACAACGAAAAATGAACGTTGTTATATGTGTCAATTTTTTTTTAATTGCAAAAATATGTCACTATATTGCATATATTTACCAGTATCAATAAATTAATAATATAAATATAAACACTATTAAACATTTGACCTATTATTTCAAATGTCTCATTTAGTATATACAATCCATCAAATATAAAAACAATCCATAAAACATATATACAATCCATCAAACATACATATATACAATCCATCAAAAAGTGTAATTATTATTTAGAATATTCTTATGTACTTCTTTGGCCAAGCAATTGTACTTCCAATAACATCACTTAAGTAATGAATTTTTGATGTTGGTCTATATAAATCAGCATCTTCATTCACTACCTTTACAACCCAAACTCTCCAACAATCAAAGCCTAGTGGGAGGCCATGAACTTTAGCCTTAGGATCTGTAGAAGAAATCTTTTCTACTACTACAACTTCTTCCCCTCTTTAATTTTTGGGATACCAATTCAATAATTTGCATCTAGCATTCTCAGGAGGCAATTTTTCTTGAGTGGACATGCTACCCTGTTGTGATTACATAAAACATGAACTAATTAAAGATAATATAAACATTATAAGAATAAAAGTTTATAATCAAAGTTGGGTTTAAAATATAGTTTACTTATGGTGTTTGAGTTTTCTAATGTATCATATTCATGGTTCTTCTACTTGGGCTTTGAAGCTGTTAAACCATATTATAAAATATATTTCACTATATAAATTTAAGCAATAAATTAAATTGCAAAGAAAATTTTAGCCTAGTTGTCACCTGTTGAGATTGCATTAAAAGCATGGTTGTCAATGCTTCAACTCTTTCCTCGAATGTATCCATTTTTTTTATTTTTCTTCAAGAGTATTTATCATTTCTGCTTGACCTTGAATTATATTCTCTAAAACCTTTACTTTTCCATTACTTTGAATTTGAGCATCAACCTTTGAAGGTGTTGCCCCAAATCCAAGACCTCGAACTCGCCCATGACGCTCAGGTCCCAATACTAGAGCAATGACATCCTCTCTTAAGTTATCTTTCTCGACTGAATTGGTGGTAGATTGACTAAAGTTATTAATCTTTTCTTGCACTCACATAAAAACAAGTAAATTAACTTGATAACTTTCTATTGTTATATAATTTCAATATATATAACTACATATCATTTGCTTTAATGATTTACTTACAATTGCTTCTTCAATTGCTTCATTTAAAGGTTCATCATTCATTCTCAAATGACCCTTTGTCCATACTTCTACTCTTACAACTAAATTTAAATTTTCATTGGCCTCCTTCTAAACATGGAAAATAGTAACATTTACAACATATATGCTTATGTAAAAACACAAAGAGGAAAAATAAAATGAAGTACATGCCAAGACCATTACCAATTCATGCTCCAAACGAGCATAGCCCTTCCTACTCATTGTGTGCAATAGTTTTTGACTATTCCTTATTTTACTAAACTTTTTGCTTGTTGCTTAATAAAATGAATAAATTAATATTAATGAAAAAGAAGAGATGATTCAAATTTAAAGTATATATATATATATATATATATAAGAAACACACAACAAACCTAAAACACTTCGGATAATCTTTCTTTAACAAAAGTATTCCACTCTTTTGGAGACATCACATTGCTAGGCTTAAGATATTTGTCAACAAAGTTTCTATCTTTTTTTTTCATTGATTCTCTAATTGCTATAGAAACTTTGGACTTGTATTGCCTCCAACTGTGTCCCATCTTTTGCAATATCATAGCCTTATTAGACTTGTCAACTACAAATCTTATCTGATTTACACAAAAAAAGGATTAATTAAAGAATTTCTGCAAATAAAGTATTAAATCTCTTAAGAATAAATAATTCAATTTTACATATACATCAATTAACCTCTAAATTTGTTCTTTAATTTCTTGAGCCACATGATCCCAATCTTTAATTACTACTGGCACGTGCTTTCGCACAATTACACCAATGTAAGATGATAGCTTCTTAGAATTAGTTAATACTGGTTGCCCTCTTTCATTGAACTCAACTTCCATTCTAGGAGCATGTCTCAAAAATAAACTCATCCTAGTTGGTCCACGCTTCTTTGTTGTTGTGCAATCAGTCTCTGTTGCTTTTGCACTACTATCTATTTTGGGTGATGATCTTGGTGATTTGGAATCCCCGTTAGACAGTCTTACACCTCCATTCTCAGAATTATTCATTACAGCCAACATGGTTGTCTATTGCTTCTTAGCTATCTTCTCAGCTTATTTAGAGGACTTGAAAAAAATGTATTCATATATATAGAATTATTTGTCTCATAATATTCACATAAACTTGACCACAAATGCTCATTATGAATATCATGTCACTGAAAATAAGATACTTACTTCACCAGCTTCTAAAGTCTTCTTTTTTGTCATAGTAGCTATAGAAGATATAATATGTCTGTTGATACAAAATGCAAAAGAATTAACTAATTACTTTAGATGCAATAAATAAGTATCACATAATTTAAAAGCAGGATTTAATACACAATCCAAGCATATAAACTCAGATAGAAATTCAAGAGCAACAACAAGAACAATCTAAAAAGAAAATAATAATAATAATAATAATAATAACAAAAGAACAACAACAATTACTAAACCCACAAAGAAGACCAACTATTATAAGCAAAACTTTCGTTCCCAAATGCAGAAGCAGATATTTCATTCCCAACTACCTAAAGAAGAAGAATAACAACAAATGAAGATTAAAAGAAGAAAGACAAACAAAGAAGATTGATGAATTGAAATGCACAAAGAAGAAGACCAAACGTTACAAGCAGAGCTTTCATTCCCAAATTTAGAAGCAGATATTTCGTTCCCAACTACCCAAAGAAGGACAACAACAAATGAAAATTAAAAGAAGAAAGACAAAAAAAGAAGATCGATGAACTGAAATGCACAAAGAAGATGACCAACCGTTACAAGCAGATATTTTGGTCCCAAATGTGGAAGGAGATATTTCATTTACAAATAACCAAAGAAAAACAACAAGAAGTGTGACAACCCACATTTTTTACATCGGATTGACGAATCTAACATTTATGTACTCCATGTATTTTCTAAAATTTTAATGAGAAAATACAAAATTTTCCCCAATTTTTCTCAATTTTGGATTAATTATTAAGCAAAATAGAAATAATTCGAAGAAATGCAATTTTAAGGAGAAAACACTTGAAAATATTAGGAAAATGTGTTTACTTTAGGAAAATAAATTATAGGATTAATTTATGAATTTTTGTGGCAATTATCGGATTTTTTGAATAATAAATGTAATGTTGGAGTGAAAAATTATGATTTTTGTGGAAATTGTTCAATTTTTGTAGAAAATAATTAATTTGATGATGGATTGGTGTATAATATTGGCATTTTGATGGAAAATGATGAATTAGACAATTTTTAACAATTTAGAAAAAAAATGTGATATTCGGATATATAATACATATATATTAGTATATGTACATGTAAGAAATAAAAAGGGAAAAAAAAAAATTTTCTGAGCAGCTTAAGCGCATGGGCCGAATGGTCCATGTGGACTGAAGCGGGTCGGGCTGCCTCAAACCCGACTACCCCGAATCGGGCGCGGGCCAGCAGCTCGCACCAGTTCAGGGCCCAGATCATGGGCCGGCCCACATGCTAGTTGGCCCACGCACCCAAGAGGGCCCATGCCCCCCAAATGAGCAAATTCCTTGGTTTTGTCCATTTGTACGATTCTTAAACCGATTTTTTGACAGAATTTTTGGGATTTTCAGCAGATTTTTCCAGCAAAACCAAGGGAGTTCATAGTTTAGATCCATGGTTTTGGCCATCACTTCATGGCCTCCAATTTGGCCAATGAAGGCTGCCAACTAGGCATCCAACATGTGATCTTCAGTGCCACCTGGAAGCCACATGTCATCCACACCTTTGCCAAGCAAACACCCCCATGCAACAAAAAGGCCTTCTTTGATCTCAACTCCAGAATTTCCAGATTCTGTAGCAAACTTTCCCATCTGAGATCTCCCTCAATTCTCAACCAAATCCTACAAACTATAGCTTGATTTGAAGCTTGTACCACAACCTACAAGTCCCACAAGTAGTTTGCCAAGTCTTGGAGCTGTCTAAAGCAGAAACCATCAAGAAGAGGGCCATCCACACTACTTAAACCTAGAAAAACCAGAAAGTGTGTGCTGGAAGCACTTTTCAAGCCTTGGACCTTGGCCATTTCCAGTTCCTTTTTCAAAGTAAAATGGTTCACTCCCCTCATTCTCGTATGTACTTTGATCTCATAGAGTTAGAGAATGAGAAATAGGGCCTTATGCATGATTTTAGAACCCTTGAAGTTGATTACTTACTCACTGTCACAACTGTGCAACAGAGACAGTTGGAGCAACCTTTGAAAAGTTTATTCCTGAACCACTCTAGGCACATCCCTGAGGTAAAAGTCCATCATTCTACTCCTTATCATGAGTATTCAAGTGTCCAAGTGGTAAAAACAAGAAATTGGAATGTATAATGTGTTTTATAAGTCATTGTCGCTAACTGTTAGACATACTGTTACACTAGTGCCGACAGAAATAGTTGAGACCAGAATAAGAGCTATATTCGGGACACCTAAAGGCATCCTTTCACACTGTAACCAGAGGCATTGTAGACCCCATAGTAGAGGTTCTAGAAAGGTATAAAGACTTGACCTTGAACTCTTATGGATGTGTCTTGTAATACATGCAAATATGCCATGATTGTAGGGTGCTAGAGCAAACTGTAAGTAGACACAAGAAACAACCCATAAAATTGTGATTTAATGAGGGAATAGAACACTAGAAGGATAGTGGAATTTGTGAACCCAGAAATTTCCTGCAATCTGCCAAAATTTCTAAGATAAAATTGACTGACCAAACCATGATAGATTGAGCTAAAATTTGGTGCAGAGAGCCGTAGATATGTATTAAAGTTGATTACAGAATTTTAGGAAATTCTGATGTGTGTAGCTAGGTCAACCAAGGAAAACAGTCACTGCCTGTCACAGGGGATACGAAATCTGTGCAGTTTCTGTTATCATGCTTAGAAACCTTAGTAAACGAGATCCAAAAATTGTAATTTAAAATTTTAGGAAAACTTTAGGAAGTCTAGAATAGTTTTTAAAAGTTTGGCGCAAATTCAGTGAATGGATTGCTTTCAGAAAAATCGAAAAAATGGTTGCGTAGATAAGGTCATAGGCTAAGGTTTGTGCCTAAGTAATGGGAATTGGGAATGATTGACCCGTTTTGGCCCAATTGACTCCATGAAGACCAGAATTGACCCTTTGTGACTCTGTTGACCAGCTAGGTCAGCAAATGATAAGTTGACTAGGGTTGACCAAGATTAACCGAGGTCAATCAAATTAACTTAGTAACTAAGGCAAGGTGAACGAACATAGGGGACTATCCTTGACTAGGTCAAGTAATTGATTAACCAATGACATAGAATTAGAGTGGGCCAAGTTCCATGTTAATGTTAAGAAGTAGCGTCAATTCCGCAGGACCCAATGCTAACGGGATGCAGTCGGTCATGAGAGGAGCGCCGGGAGCGGAGCATCCCAGTGAGTAGTGTTTTCTAACTCATTTCTTAGAATTTGTTATTCCGTACATTGTGAAAATGAGATTACATATTGTGATGAATCTGCATTCTTTTAAATGGGTTTTAAATGAAAAGTGCACCAAGTTTCAAGGTCCGAGAGTACAGGGTTAGGATGAGTTGTCTCGGTCTCTCATACGACCCTGAGAGGTGACCACCTAACACAAAGTGCCCGTCAGGGGGTTTAGTGGGCCTACAATGATGGCAACGACAATAAGACCTAATAGAAGTTGAAATGATGCGCCTAACTGTCTGCAACCCGCTCGAGTGATTTTTAGTCGCCTCGGAGAGCTTGCGAGCCTCGGCAAATGTTTTCATTATTTAACTATTTTTGAATAAGGGTGCATGACTGCATTATAAATTTGAATTGTGTCTACTGTTGCATTCACTTGCATATGTTATTGTTCAAGCATTAATGGCACATGTTTTAATTGTGGAATACTTGTTTGAAGTTTGAATTAGACTGCATTACTCACTGAGCCGCCGTGGACAATTAGGCTCACTACTCTAACTTTTCAGGTTCTTCAGCAGCGGATAAGGGCAAGCGAGTAGTTATCGCATAGGGCTACACTCTCTTACTCTTATTGGTAGGTTTTCTTTGTATTTCTTTTTGTTTTATGTTTTGAGATTTAGACCCATGTATAGGAGTGAGGAAAGTCTGTATATAATAGATAGTCACTCCCATTGCTACACATGTTATAATGACCCATTTTGGATAATATCAAGTTTTCATTAGCGTGCGTGTCTTTAAATTCTTCTGCATTCCTTATGATCACTCTTAAAGTGTGTGATGTGGTGTTGTATGTTGAGGCTTAATAGTGTCTTGGCAAACTCGGCTTGCGGGCAGGTTTGTTGGGACACTTTGCCAGTCAGTTCGTCCTTCATCTTAGGGAAGGGGTCCCGACAGCGTTGGTATCAGAGCTTATGGTTTTTCTAATTAAGGAATAACAAGTGCTATTGACCTAGGAGAGTCTCAAAGTAATCGCTGAAGTACAAAAGAGAAAAGATATTAGAAAAGACTTAGAGTAGCAACACGGGAGTGTAGACAAAACTTTTTAACTCCTAACTGGCAGAAAGAGGAACGAAGTGAGAATGCCATATCATGAGGGGAATTGGACCGTCATAGGGTGTTAGTGAGTTTGAAGACTGAGACTTGAACCTTGTGGGTTAGGTGATTCCTTAGAAATAGTCGCCTTAATGTCTGAAGTCGTGGTCTGCTCATTTGGAACTAATGAAAGTTAAACATTTTTATGCAGACCATGATGCCTCCTCGACGTGGGAGACCACACAGAACCCCAAAGCCAGCATCGCCACCACCCCCAGTTCAGTTTGGACAAGACGCCATACAAAGACTAGAGGCCTTGATAAGTGCGTCTGATGAGGCCGGTCACGCCCAAGTAGCCTTATTGAGTGAAATGTTTGATAGGATTGAGGCCAAAAAGCAAAGGGCTGAGCCAGTAGCGCCTCTTGCGCAGATCATACCTAAGATCTAGGAGGAGGAGAGGGTTGCAGCCCAAGCAGAGGTAGCCCCGGTGAGGTAGGGTGATGACTCCACTCATGATCGCCTTCTAAAGAGATTATTGGATCTGAGGCCCAAGGAGTTCCACGGGAGTTTGAGTCTAGATGGGGCGGAGAACTGGTTTCTCAACATTGTGAAGAATGGTAGGACATTGAAGATATTAGAGGAGAACTAGGTGTTGTTCGCGACACACATGCTCGAGGATGAGGCCGTGGTTTGGTGGAGGGCCACTCAGTCTATAGAGGGACAGATTTCTACATGGGCCTAGTTTCGAGAGCTATTCTTGAGTGCCTATGTCCCTATAATAGAGAGAGAGAAAGCATAAGAAGGTGGAGTTCTTGACTTTATCATTGGGAGATATGTCAATTAGGGAGTACACCCACAGATTTTTCAGACTGGAGGCCTATGCACCCAAGCTAGTGACTAACCCGAGGAAGAGAGCTGGATTCTTCCGTTGTGGGTTGAGGGCTAGTATCAAACAAGCTATGTCAGCATACAGTGAGGCTACTTTAGAGATCATACAAAGGCATGCACTACAGTTTGAGGCGGATGGTAGGGACCAGTGTCCGACCACCTAGATGGTACAGAGTGCATCCTTGTAGACACAGCCCAGTCTTAGCCACAGTCGCAAGCACAAGGAGGCCATCGTGGTGGGTCTAGAGGAGGTAGGTTCCATAGGAAGAGGAAGTATACGGAGGAACAGTCTGGAGGAGCGCAGACTCAGCCTACTACTATAGTCACCCTCACAGCCACCCCAATACAGGCATATCAGCTGGTGGGACAGCCATCGACCCAACAGGGAGGCCGAGGTGGAGGTCGAGGTAGAGAGGTAGAGGTAGAGGTAGAGATTCAGGGGGGCAGAGGCCAGTGCCAAGGCCAGACTAAGCGGAGACGACCGCTTATATGTTACCAATGTGGTCAGCGAGGCCACAAGAGATATCATTACCCTATGCCTGTCCCAGCTTCCAGTATACCTACCACCAGCACTCGAGAAACAGCACAGGCCATTACCTACCCAGATTCAGCAGCGACGAAGGCTCTAGTAGAGGGTAACATGTTGCTACTTGATACATCTATCTATGTGTTGATTGATGCTGGATCTATATTGTCTTTTATTTCTGGGCATGCCGTAGATAGATTAGGACTTAGACCTGTTAGAGAATCTACATGGCTCGTGTTGAGCACTGCAGCCGGGGAATAGATCTCCCCAATTTGACAACTTCGAGAGTCTTATAGACCTTAGAGTACTAGAGTTCTTGGAGTTTGACGCTATACTCGAGATCGACTGGTTAGTAGCTTATCATGCCTATGTCAGTTGCTTTGCCAAGAGAGTAGTATTTCAAATTTCGAGGCAGCCTGTCGTGACCTTCCAGGGTAGTGCTTCCAATAGACCGAGGACCCTGGGTAGGATAGTGACACAGTCTGACATAGATACACTGGCCAGTATGATCACCACTAGCGTGGGACCTTCATAGCATAGCATAGATGAGAATCTTGTTGTTAGAGACTTTCTTGACATGTTTCCCGACGATTTGCCTGGCTTACCTCCCAAGCGGGAGATTGACTTTATCATTGATATCATTCTGCGGTCACAGCCCATTTCGATCCCTCCTTATCGAATGGCGCCTAAAGAATTGCAAGAACTAAAGGTCCAACTTGAAGAGTTGATAAGTAAGGGTTTTATTACCCCTAGTGTGTCACCTTGGGGTGCTCCAGTATTGTTTGTAAAGAAGAAGGATGGGAACCTCCACTTTTGTATCGACTACAGACAGTTGAACAAGGTGACAGTGAAAAACAAGTACCCTCTCCCACGTATTGATGACTTATTTGACCAGCTCCGAGGTGCCACTGTATTTTCAAAGATTGATCTGAGATTTGGGTATCATCAGCTGAGAGCTAGGGAAGAGGATGTACCAAAGACGGCCTTTCGAACTTGCTATGGGCACTACGATTTCTTAGTCATGCCGTTTGGCGTGACAAACGCCCCAACGATGTTTATAGACTTGATGCAGAGAGTGTTTTGTCCCTACTTGGACTCATTGGTCATCATCTTTATCGATGACATCATTATTTACTTGAGTACTAGGGAGGAACACGCTGAGCACTTGAGGATTTCACCGCAGACTCTTAGAGATCATAGATTGTACGCCAAGTTTAGCAAGTGCGAGTTTTGGTTGACAGAAGTTTGATTTTTAGGCCATGTAGTAGGAGCTAGGGGCATTTCAGTTAATCCAGCTAAGGTCAAGGCTATAATAGGTTGGCTGAGACCTACCACTGTGACAGAGATCCGTAGCTTTTTGGGTTTGGCAGGCTATTATCCTAGATTTGTGCCAAACTACTCGAGGATCGATGCTCCCATGATGAAGCTTACCCAGAAGAACATGGAATTTGTGTGGACAGATAAGTGTGGGAAGCCTTTTTTGAGTTGAAGCGTCATTTGACATTTGCCCCAGTTCTTGTGCTACCAGAACCAGGCTGTGACTTGACAATCTATACAGACGCATGTGGTACAAGCCTTAGGTGTGTGTTGATGTAGGGAGATGGGGTTGTCGCTTTTGCTTCGTGACAGCTGAAGGTTCATGAGAGGAATTATCCCGTGCATGACTTAAAGCTGGTGGTAGTAGTGTTTGTGCTCAAGATTTGGCGACACTATATGTATGGTGAGCATTTTACACTTTATTCTAATCATAAGAGCCTCAAATACCTATTTTCATAGAAATACCTTAATATGAGGAAGAGGAAATGGATGGAGCTACTCAAGGATTATGACTTTACCATAGAGTACCATCCCGGGAAAGCCAATGTGGTGGCGGATGCGCTTAGTAGAGTACGGGTTGAGACTGCTTGTGTCACTAGGCACATGTGTAAGGAGTGGAGGATGATTGATTATGTGACAGTGATGAGTATCCACGAGACTTCGATCGAAACTAGAGTCAGTGCACAGATGAGAGCCCAGCCGGTGTTTCTTATTGAGATTATGGAGGTTCGGCTTCATGATGTACCGGGGGCGGGCAGATGACACTTTTTGTGTGGAGTGGTCGGTTGATACTAATGGTGCGCTGAGGTTTAGGGGACGATTGTGGGTACCAGATGACCCTCGGTTGAGACAGGGAGTGCTAGCAGAGCTGCACCACTTGAGGTATACCGTCCATCCAGGCGCCAATAAGATGTATCAGGATGCTCAACGTACTTATTGGTGGTCGGGGATGAAGCAGGACATTGCAACCTTTGTGTAGAGATGTGATACGCGCCAGTAGATTAAGGCTGAGCTTCAGAGACCTAGTGGTTTATTACAACCCTTGGCTATTCCCGAGTGGAAATGGGAGCACATTACCATGGACTTTGTGATGGGATTACCCAGACTCAGCAGAAACATGATGTTATATGGGTCATTGTCAACAGACTTACTAAGTCGGCTTATTTCCTCCCGTTGCATAGTAGAGATTCGGTGGAGAGGCTAAGTCGACTGTATATCGGTGAGATTGTGAGATTATATGGGGTCCTAGTGTCCATAGTGTCAGATAGAGATGCTCGGTTTTCATCCCGTTTTTGGCAGAGCTTGCAGAATCAGTTAGGGACTAGCGTGAGCTTGAGCACAACCTTCCATCCACATAATGATGGTCAGTCTGAGAGAGTTATTCAGGTACTTTAGGATATGTTCAAATCACGCATTGTTGATTTTGGTGCTAGCTGGGAGGATCACTTGCCCCTATGTGAGTTTGCATATAATAACAGCTACCAGGCGAGTATTGGCATGCACCTTTTAAGGCATTGTATGGCTGCCCTTGCTAATCACCAGCGTGTTGGACTGAGGTTGGTGTACAGCAGTCTTGGGCCCTACCTTTGTGTAAGAGTAGTATGAGAAGATTTAGCGGATCCATCAGAGCATGAAGGCAGCTCAGGACTAGTAGAAAAGTTATGCAGATAACCGGAGGAAGGTCCTAGAGTTTGTGGTTAGTGATCATGTACTCCTACGCGTTTCCCCTAGGAAGGGACAAACTCGGTTTGACATTTCAGGGAGACTTGCACCGATGTATATCGGACCTTTTGAGATCCTTGAGCGTGTAGGTCCTGTGGCATACCAATTGGCATTGTCGCCTCAGTTATCAGGTGTACATATGTGTTCCATGTATCGATGTTGAGGAAGTACCGCCTTGATTCCACACATGTGATTAATTGGAGACACGTTGACTTGCAAGAGGATTGTAGGTATGATGAGGCTCTAATAGCCATTGTTGATCGAGCCGTGAAGAAATTGTGCAACAAGGAGATACTGATGGTACGAGTACGTTGGCAGTTCCACGGTGCCGAGCAGGACACTTGGGAGTGAGAGGATTATATGACGAGTCATTTCCCAGAGATTGTGGGAACTGCCCCTTGAACTTTAGTGCATCAGAGAATTTCGAGGATGTAATTCATTTTAAGGAGGGGAGACTGTGATGACCCACATTTTTGACATCGAATTGACGGATCCGACATTTATGTACTCCATGTATTTTCTGGAATTTTAATGAGAAAATACAAATTTTTTTCCAATTTTTCTCAATTTCAGATTACTGACTAAGCAAAATAGAAATAATTCAAAGAAATGCAATTTTAGGGAGAAAACACTTAAAAATATTAGAAAATGGTATTTTTTTAGGGAAATAAATTATAGGATTAATTTATGAATTTTTGGGGCAATTATCGGATTTTTAAAATGATAAAGGTCATTTTTGGGTGAAAAATATGATTTTTGAGAAAATTATTCAATTTTTGAAGAAAATAATTAATTTAATAATGGAATGGTGTATAATATTGGCATTTTGATGGAAAATGATGAATTAGACAATTTTTAACAATTTAGAAAAAAAATGTGAAATTCGGATATAGTATATATATATATATATATTAGTGTATGTACATGTAAGAAATAAAAAGGAAAAAAAATTTTGGGCAGCTTCAGCACAAAGGCCAAATAGCCAATGCAGACTAAAGCGGGTTGGGCTGCCCCGGGCTAGTTCGGGGCCCAGATCGTGGGTCAGCCCACATGCTGGCCGGCCCACGCGCCCAGGGGGCCCCATGCACCCCAAATGAGCAAATTCCTTGGTTTTGTCTGCTTGTGCAATTTTTTATTGAATTTTGGGGATTTTCAACAGATTTTTCCAACAAAACCATAGGAGTTAATGGTTTAGATCCATGGTTTTGGGCATCACTTCATGGCCTCCAATTTGGCCAATGAACGTTGTCAACTGGGCATCCAGCATCTGATCTTAAGTACCACTTGGAAGGCACATGTCATCCACATCTTTGCCAAGCACGCACCCCCATGCAACAAAAAGGCATTCTTTGAGCTCAACTCTAGAATTTCCAGATTCTGTAGCAAACTTTCCCAGCTGAGATCTCCCTCAATTCTCAACCAAATCCTGCAAACTATAGCTTGATTTGAAGCTTGTGCCACAACCTACAAAGTTCCACAAGTAGTTTGCCAAGTCTTGGAGCTGTCTAAAGCAGAAACCATCAAGAAGAGGGCCATCCACACTACTTAAACCTAGAAAAACCAGAAAGTGTGTGCTGGAAGCACTTTTCAAGCCTTGGACCTTGGCCATTTCCAGTTCCTTCCTCCAAGTAAAATGGTTCACTCTCCTCATTCTCGTATGTACTTTGATCTCCAAGAGTTAGAGAATGAGAAATAGGGCCTTATGCATGATTTTAGAACCCTTGAAGTTGATTACTTACTCACTGTCACAACTGTGCAACGGAGACAGTTGGAGCAACCTTTGAAAAGTTCACTCCTGAACAACTCTAGGCATGTCCCTGAGGTAAAAATCGATCATTCTACTCCTTATCATTAGTATTCAAGTGTCCAAGTGGTTGAAACAAGAAATTGGAATGTTTAATGTGTTTTATAAGTCACTGTCACAAACTGTTAGACATATTGTTGCACTAGTGTTGGCAGAAACAGTTGAGACCAGAATAAGAGCTATATTCGGGACACCTAAAGGCATCCTTTCATACTGGAACTAGAGGCATTGTAGACCCCATAGTAGAGGTTCTAGAAAGGTATAAAGACTTGACCTTGAACTCTTATGGATGTGTCTTGTAATACATGCAAATATGCCATGATTGTAGGGTGTTAAAGCAAACAATATGTATGTAACACCCCAACCCCCACGTTCTTTAATTTGAGAGTTTGGACATAACCACTGTTCCTTTTGACGGTGGACTTAACCAATTAGCAGGTCAGGCTGGTGTTACTTTACAAGTGACACACACTTGACTTTCTATTTTTCAATACCACATGCCTTAGAATAAATTCAATAGTGCAATTTCACATTTATAAAATCAAGGCATTTAAAGG
>JAJIYU010010076.1:0-16441 GCA_030144865.1 Tinospora cordifolia | reverse complement strand
GTTTTAGGGGGGTCACGCTGTGGAAGGGAAGAGGAGAAAGAAGAAGAGGGAGGAAGGGGGGGGGGGGGGGGGGGGGGAGGGGGGGGGGGGGGGGGGGAAGTGGGGGTCAAAATGACCCAAAAAGAAACGGAATTACATGAACTAACAAAATGAATAAAATATCCAAAAATTAGAACAATTGGCTAAGATTTGGATTTTCGTTTGCCTAGTGACCTTAGTGGGTCTTAAATAACAAAAGTTTTTGAAGGAAAGTCACCTAGGGCCAGACCATACCTTAAAATGTACATTAGGTTCATGTGATTCCAAAACTATAGGATATAAATCATAATTCCATGTAAATAAGGATACATTAATTTTTATTTGATTTTTGTAAACCAATGAAGTCATGGCCACCCTCACTTGATTGTGTACACCCACACCAACTTAAGCCAAAATCGACTCAACCATTTACATGTCTGTGTACACACGTGTAAGCAACCCTATTTAGATAGTTTCTTGGAACCAAGATGAGCATCTTTGACTATTATATGGTGTCCCCTCAAGTTTGATATTGTACACCCATGCTTGATGTCTAAGAAATAAGAAAATGGGAAAGCATTCCTTGTGTGTTTGTGAGATGAGCAAGCAAGGAAACTAAAAAGGAAAGTTGCCATGAGCACATAGGGGACGTTCCATTTAAATTAGAACATGATTTAAATCTCTTTTGTGCTCACACATAGTTAGGAAACAAGATTGTGCTCATATCTTTTGAGTTAGAAAGTCATAGTGGTCCCACTTGCCAACTATGAGCACACTTGCCCTCTTTATGCAAACCATCCCCTTTATGCATAGAAACATGCCTGAATTTTTGTGAGCTACCCAAGATTGCCCTAGGACATCCCATATGCTCTCTTGAACATCTATATAAACTCCCCTTGCTCACTTTTATCTCATCCCAAAGCAAAGAGTTGACACTTTCCTCTTTGTTTGTTCTTACCCTCTTCTTGGCACCTCTTCTCACTTCTCTTTTCTCTCTTGTGTGAGACGTTCTAATTTCAGTCTTATACTGAGTTGTTTTGAGTGATTTTGCTGGTGTGTGAAAGTGCTAAACGTTGGGGGGAAGCTTTGCTAAAATTTTTGAAGGAACCACTACTAAAGTGGAGGGGATTTCTAGAACTCCTTCTTTATTACTTCAAGTCTTTGGTATATTCATGTTTGTTTTTAGTTTTTAGCAAGTTTATATTTTAGTTTGAAGCATGTTTGATCAAGTTTTATTTTCAATTTAACATGTTTTCATGTTTTAATTTATACATGATAGCATAACATGCTTAGAAACCATGTTTAGGCTTATTTTTGAATTTTCAAGCATGTCATGTATGTTTTCCATGTGCTCTTGATTATTTAAATTCTGATATTAATTATTATGATCTTGTTTCATATTCATTTGAAATTAAATATGAGAAGCTGAAGATAAAAATCATGTACTATCATAGTAATCTAAGTGATGCTATGGGTTTTCTTTGCATATACTTAGTGTATATGAGTGACATCACTAAGTGTGGATGTGTTCTAAAATACTTGGAATGTGGACATGTGACCCTTATTTCCAATGGAATATGACAAGATGAATTGTCATTACATCCAAGAATAGGATTATTTTAATAAAGAACATCAACGGATTACAAACCCCTTTTGGTCAAATATACAACACTAACAAGATATTGTTTGAAATGTTTAATGTTTGTAAGTAATTGATATTGGATGTACTTTTGATTTGAATTAGTAAATTAGTAGTTTGATGAATGATCCACTTGCTATGTGCTCACCCCTTTCTTTTATTTTCAAGAATTTGAAATGCATGATCAAGCTTGCTAAGGAATTAGAAAGTTTATTTTTAGAAAGTTTCTATATAAGGGCCTATTGCCCAAATTTTGAATAAAGACTTCCGCTAAATTTTTGTTTTAAATTTTAGAGTTATGTACTCTTTCTCTTTGATTATATGAATTCAATAATAGATATTTTATTTTATAAATAAAGAGTTTAAAGTTTTCTTTTATTCATCTGTATTATCTTATTGAATTTTAAACTCAATGGAAGTGTATTTATAAGTATTTCAATAAGTTTTAGAACAAAAAAATTGAGATACAAGTTTTGTACTTGTAAATGTAACATAGGACCCAACTCGCCTTGTGGTTGAGCTTAAACCTGTCTCTTGGGGGTTGGGGTGTTACATTCTTAGTCAATTTCATTGGACTTTAGAATTAGGGACTCTAACCCACCAACCAATCACTTAGGTATGACAAACCTTATGAACTAATCATAAGAAGATAGCACCCATAGCAACCATGTGTCTACTATGATGAGTGGTTTGTATCACCATCTTCTCATCTTAAATATCATATTCATGAAATATAAATAAAATTTCAGAACATAAGAACAAACTAAAAATAAATTTTAGAATTTAATAAATTGTAAAACAATTCACCCACCATTCAATATCATGCACCAAACTTTAGAATAATTCTTAAACATGATACTAACATGATATGAGCATCATAAATCATGATCTTGAATATTCATCAAAAATAAAACACACATAAATACTGAAAAGTAAAAGTGAAAATGTACATCATGATTTTCAGAAAAAACACATCATGCAAGAATGAACATGCTAATGGCTCAAATATGAAAAGAGTGTTTAAAAAAAGCAACTTCCACCTTAAGATATATTTTCCCCAAAAATTCCAGTAGAGGTTCCCTTTGCTTTAGCACTTTTGAATTTCAGCAAAACAATCTCTACTAATTATTAAATACTGAAACTAAAAAGTTTCTCATTTATGCACAAAAGAGAACGAGAAGAGAAGTGAAGAGAAGAAGACGTTTGAGAGCACAATAGGGAAGAGTCTCTCTTGTTTTTGGAATGAGGGACTGTGAGCAACATAGGGGGGTATTTATAGTTTTCAAGAGCCAAAGGGGACAACCTAAGGTAGCTTGGGCAGCATGGGCAGCTTTTCACTTTTGAGTAAGTTTCCAAACACTAAAAGAAAGACATGGTAAACTTGCCAATTTTCTTATGGCATATAGGAATATTCTTTAGCTTAATTCAAATTCAAATTCATAGGATATATTCATTCTAGAACCCTTCTATATCCATTCTGAACGTCCCATAGTAAGGGAGAATATTCTCTAAGAACCTTCTCCTTTGGTTCTCTTGCTTGCTCATCACACAAGGCAAATAATGTATGTTTCTTTTCTTCTCTTTTGGACATCCAGCCAAGTAAGCATAGTATCACAACATGAGAGGCACCATATCATATTCTGATATTCAATTCTAAGCCTTAAGGAAACTCTCTAATCTAGGCTTGAACAAATGTGGCATTTTTATTGGAGAAAGGTATCTAATCTTGGTGTTATGACTAGACCTCCTTTTATACACTTTTTATTTTGGTTTGTTGTGTCGGGGTGACGGCTAGGGTTTGTAAGTAAGCATCAATTTAGATTTCAAACCATTCTAATTAGGTTAATTCACATTTGTGCACACACACATGTGCATGGTTGGACTAGTTTTACTTAGGTGAGGCATGGAGCACAATGATCACTTAGCTTGGTGTATAGAATCACTATTGATGGATTTCCAAATCCTAGGTGGGACGTCTCATGTGGGTAGTTTACTAGATCACTTGTGTGGTACATCAGATCATGTTCATGGAATCAAATAAGGGAAGACGTCCCATGGTGGTTGAGTAAGGTAGTGGTGCGTCTGATCATAGTTTTCCACCCATGTGACTTACACATGCTTTGGGTGGCCATACCTTCATAGGTTCACATGAATTTAATAAAATTTAATATCTCCCTAATCAATAGGAATTTAGTTGTATAACCTATAATTTTAAAACCACATGATCAAAATAGAAATTTTAAGGTATAGTTTGGCCCAAGGTAATTTTCTTTAGAAACCTTCCTTATTTAGAAACCACTGAAGGTACTCACTTGAATCTTGGCCAATTGTCCCAATTTTTGGATATGTTGTGTGTCTTGTTAGTTTATGCCATCCCATGAAATTTTGGGTCATTTTGAATGCTCGAAGTACCCTAAATGCCACTTCTTTCCTAATTTAAACTCCGGAAGGGTGTTTGGCAAATGAAAACCCTAATATAAACCAATTGAGCTAATTTTCGGATATGTTGTTCAATTGGCTAGTTCAAATCACTTTACTTCATTTCAGGTGATTTTGGATTCCTAAAGTTCACTAAATGAGAGTTTCAGAACCTGCCAAATTTACCCCTAAAATGAGCTCAGTTTCATTTTGCACACCAATTTCACTAAATAGACCTTGAATTTCGTTTCATTTGGTATAGAGTTTTCACTGACATGATGGAAATGATTACCGTGCTCTCTTGCATTATCTTAGTTTAAAATATGAAATATGATTGTATGCTTATTTGATAGAATACTTAGGAGCATGTTGGGTTATAATTATGTCATAAATGTGATTGACTGATTTCATGCATGTATGATATGATGAGTAATATGCCTTATGTGTTGGATATCATGTGTTATAATCGTGTGCATACTGAATTCATGTCTTCACAATAGTTTTTAGTTATGTCTGGAAAGTATGAGACATTGAGCATGCTACAAACATGATCTTGTTAAACACTTTACATTAATTGTAATTAAGAATTGAACAACGTACCGACCCAGTGAGTCACAATTGATCATTGTGGGTGTTCTCAAATTATTAAATTGATACTATGTTTGAAATGGAACACTGGGTTGGATCCTAGTTCTCGAGCATTGGATGATGGGCATGACCCCTCCTTGTCATTAGCGTTAGGTGCTTGTTGTTTTGATAAGAACACCGAAGATGGTCTTTTCGGTCTGAATGTTAACTGAAAAATAATTGAATTGCTTGAAACGTCTAATGTTTGATAAGTGTTTGCCTATTCTGTGTTTTGACTTTAGTAATACTTGAGATGTATTGTGTATGATCCACCGGGCTCTTTGAGCTCACCCCACTTCTTATTTTTCAAGTAACTAGCAAGAGAAAGCTTTCATCGACGATACACCATATAATAGTTTAATAGTAGTAGACCTCACTAACAAGGTTATTTCTAAATTAAGAGTTGTTTCCTATTTTAGTAGGATATAAGTTTTGATCATCTTGACTATTTTATTAATTGAATTATTATTTGAAACTCGGCCATGGGGCTAGATGTTAGTTTGATTATTATTGGGTTAAATTGAACAAATATATCATCACATGTTTTTTGTTATAAATCTATTTGTTATTTATATATTTATTCATATAATTTTGTGGGATGTGACCTGGTGGGACCAAGAGAATTATTATTGATGTGTAAAACAAGTAATAACCTAATTCTTGATGATATCATGTGACAAAAATGAATATGTATGTGTATGTGTCCCTAAGTATGAGATCAATGTAGTAATTGTGAATGTTTGGGAATCGGGGTGTTACATTAGGAGTCAGCATATTCTCGATTTGAGCTTCAATAACACAAGTTTGTGCCTCCTGTTCTTGTGGTTCAGTATCAGTAAATGCGGTAAACCTGGTAGCATATCTCTTAAATTCAGCAATTATCTACAAGTCAAATCCGTCTTCATATTTTTGTCCTCAAGTTTTCGTTTCGTTCATGTTATCATGACTCTAGATTCATGTTTCTAGGTTTTCGACTAGTTCAGTGGCCTATTAATTCATGTTTCTAAGTTCTTTTTGAGGGTTTCAAGGCCCTCTAATGTTGTTGGGTATAGGGTTTTTGGTTTCAAAATACATTGGACATAATAATTTCATAAATTTAAACAAGTAGAGCTTGCATTCAATCAATCATGCAAGTTCACGCTAGCATAGTGAAATTCCAAGTTTTCACCCATACCTTTGAGTTTGAGTGACCCATACCACCCTTGCCCATCAACACAGGATTCCACTTAGGGATCTCACTACACCCAAACAATTTTGCAAATGTCTTGACAACTAAGGTCTCCCAAGCCCCACTATACTTGATCATCCCAAACCAGCCAAGTATAGGAAAACAAGCTCTTCAAAAGTTACCGACCATTTACCAAACATAGTCCGTCATTTTCCAAGTCCAGGATTCCTTCATATCCCTAAATTCCTATGCATTCCATACCACATAGAAACTAGAGATATAAGATCCTCTCGATCTCGTGTCCTAACCAATCAAGTGTTGTTTTCATACATTTTCAGTCTGTAACCTATGTCCTAAAAGTTTTCATTCATGATCAACTGTGCCACCCTTGGCAACACCCAAATATCTACCTAAGGTGTCTTTCCTAGATCCAGGGTCTCACTATCTCGTTGAATCCTAGAACCTACATCCATTTTTCAATACCACCTTTGGTACTACCTTTATACTCTAGTTTGTTCCTTGACCTTAAATACCACCTCCTAGTTTTCTCATAGAAAATAAGTGTGTTCTTCTACTCTGACTACTTGTATGAGCGATTGGGACAACCTCTGGTCAGAAGGCGAGACCAAAGTCTACTTAGCAACCAGCTCTGTAGAACATAATAACCCATCTCCTTTTCAATGTTTAGCTTTACTCGAGACAAGGTTTACCCACTATCAGCTCAACTCGTAATCTTTGTATCCAAACAAAATATTTGAAAACATATATCTCTTTTGGAAACAACTTTTCAAAATGATTTTCAATTTTAAAATAGGAGATATGGCATTCTAAGTAAATGTCTTACCTGATGAGTCAACTCTTTCTAACTCTGTCTAGTACATCTACTAATTAAGCTCTGATACCACTTTTAGTATTAGTATAGTTCCTTTCGCCCAGTAACATATCGACTAAGCTCTAATACCCCTTTTGTAACACCCCGGCACATTCGCATCATGTAATACCCTAAAAACTCTATACTTGATGAAATGAAATTTAAGATCAATTTAGTGAAATTGGGTGCAAAATGAAACCATGCTCATTATGGGGCTAAATTTGGTAGGTTTCGAAAAGTCTCATTTTGCGACCCTTAGGGACCTAAAACAACATGAAACGAAGTAAGGTGACACAAACCAACTAATTGGATAACATATCCAAAAATTAGAACAATTGGTCAAGATTAGGGTTTTCATTTGCCAAACACCTTTTAGGGGGTCCAAATTGGAAAGAATTGGCATTTAGGGTACTTTTGGGAATCAAAATAACCCGAAACGAAACGAGATGACATGAACTAACAAAATAAATAACATACCCAAAAATTAGGACAATCGGCCCATATTTGGATTTTCATTTCATAGTGCCTTCAATGGGTTCTAAATAAGGAAAGTAAATGAAAACTAATTTGGCTAAACTATATATTGAAATTCTTAATTTTTTCATGTGATTCCAAAACTATAGGTTATAAATCATAATTTCTTACAAATAAGGCAATATTAATTTTTATTTGATTTTTGTGAACCCATGAAGTCATGACCACCCTAAGCATGCGCAAGTCACATAGGTAGAACACCATAATCATGTGTACCCTCACACTACCCAAAACTCCATGGGATGTTTCTTTTATTTGAATTCATGAAAAACGATCCCATGTGTCATGCAAATGATTCAGTACACCACACCTATAAGAAGTTTCCCCATGGTTAGAAACTAAGACAAGTGATCCCATGTACCAAGATAAATGATCAAGTGTACCTATGCACCCTAAAAACGTCTACACCATATGTATCTGCTCCACCTATGCCAAATTCCAAATTAAGAGAGTTTCCTAGGATTCCTAAGACCTTGATCTTATGTCCCTCAAGTCTGACCACTGTACTTACTAGCCACCTTTGCTTAAGGAAATAATTCACTAATCAAAAATGCCAAAATTAGAAGTGTTTCTATGCATGTTTGTATGATGACCAAGCAAGAAACAAGCAAAGGAAAGTTGCTAAGTGCCCAAATCTAATTCTATATGGACATCCCAACTGAATTAGAACATAATCTAAACCCATTTTGTGTTCACACTTGGTTAGGAAACAAAATTGTGCTCATATCTTTGGAATAGGAACCCTAATGGGCCCACTTGCCCAAACCAAGCAAAAACATCCTAGATGTGTATGGAAAGGTTCTCTTCTGATCTTGCCCAAAAAGTTCCCCCTTGTGCTCTTGAAAATCTATATAAACCCCCTAGTTGATCTCATTCTTCTCATCCCAAAGCAAGAGTTGAAATCCTCCTCTCTGTTTATTCTAGCCTTCTTCTTAGCAACCCCTTCTCACCTTTTTTGTTCTTGCTTTCAATTTTAGTGAGAAGTTAAGATTTCTAGTTTTTTTTTCTTGTTCTTGAAGTTCTTGAAGTTCTGAAATTGATTGATAAGGGGAACATCTGCTGGATTCAACAAGAAACTCGGATTGAGGTGGAGGGGATTTCTAGAACACTACCTTCTTATTTTGAATTCCTAGCATATTCATGCATGTGTAGTTTTAGATTTCAGTATGTTTAATATCAGTTTTCAGCATGTTTAATCATGTTTAAATTCCAGTTTAATCACTCCTGAGAGCATGTCATGCTAAGAATCCAGGTTTAGGATTTATTTCAAAGTTTCAAGCATGCCATATGTTTCATGCTTTCTTGGTTGTTTAAAATTCTGAAATTTACATTCTAAATTTCTTTTGTGATTATGTGATCTTAAACATAAGAAAGTGAAAATAAGAACCACTTACTATCATGGTGATATGTAAGGGTGCTATGGGTGTTCTTAATACATGCTTGGAGTATGTGGTTGCAAAGTGCAACTAAGGGATACTTGGTATGTGGCATCTAATGGAAAGTAACAAAGAAATGTCTTTCCACCCTAAAGAGGGGTATCTAAATTAAGAACATCAAGGGAGTAGAACCTCTTTCAATCATAATGTCAACTTAAACCAATTTGATGTATGAATCACTTAAGGTTTGAAAGTGTGTGAATTTGAATATGTTAGAGATTTTGAAATAATAAGCTAATTATTTAATGGATGATCCACTGGGCTATGTACTCACCCATCTCTTTTTTAAATTTTTAGAAAATTGAATATGATGGCAATGGAAATATGATAGTAGCTATGTTTAGAAAGCTTCTATTTTCTTTTATTTAATGTAAGGACATGTTGCCAAGTTTTATTTTATTAGACTTTCGCTGAATTTTTATTTTTGATTAAAGGGTTATGTACTCAAGTTTATGAATTAATTTAAGAATGTATGCTTCATTATTTTATTTGAATAAATAAAGAGTTTAAAGTATTCTTTTTTCTACTTGTATTGCACTTGTTGAATTGAATATTAAGCACAATGAAAAGTGTATTCATAAGGGATTTCAATAAGTATTAGAACAAAGGAATTGAGATGCAAGTTGCATACTTGTAAATGTAACATAGGACCCAACCCACCTTGTGGTTGAGCTTAAACTAGTTTCTAGGGGGTTGTGCTTGCTCATTGGACATTTCTTTTTCTTTTCACAGGTCATCTAGGAAGTGGGCGGTGTCACATTATTTCTATTTCTTTTGTTTCCAATTCTATGAGACAAACACTTAAATGGATTTCATAAAGCACATGTAAAATCATTTAATAAAATAAATCAATATCATTAATTAAATTGAATATTAATGAAGTACAAGGACCCTTGGACTTTATTACATGAAATTGAACTTTAACATAAAATAGAAATGAGGGTTAACGTGTATGACTTAATCATTTCATGAATAGAATTTAACTCTAACTATGCAGCATCCGTTCAGAAATTCCTTGAAAGGTTAGAAAAAGAAGGGTGAGCTTATGTGTCCAGTGGATCATTCTAAATATTTAACTCATTATTTCAAATCAAATAGAACATGCATAACAAACACTTCAAAAGATTATGTGATTCAAAAAGTTGTTTGTTATCAATTAAAGTTAAGACCGAAAGGATTAAGCCTTAGTATTCCATATTTAGGGGATGAGGTCAAATTCGAACCTTCTAATGTATCATTGAGGAAGTGGGGTTAAATTCAAACCCTCAGTTCACATTTTCGAAAATACTAGTTTGAAACACTCACGATGAAAGTTCATCCCTGTGCCAGTATATGGTTAGAATCTTTGTTTAATTTTTGTTTAATCTTTCAGTGGCATGATAAATTCAAGATAAAAATAAATAGCATATATTCATGGAAAACATGTCATGGCATGGATCATATCATCACAATCATGCATCATGAGCATATAACCCTAAGCATGCATTTTTAGGTATGGCATGTATAATCATGGCATGTATAATCATGGCATATTTCCAAGCTAAGCAAGCAACCATACACATAATACTTAAATCAAAATAATAAGATAAAATTCAAAAATCACTTCCACCTTCTACGCTTAATCCTCCAATTCCAATTCTTCTATTGAATCTCTTTCTAGCACAGAATTTGTGTAGAACTTTGTTTATCTACCTTTTTACTACTCTAATTGTTGTTGATAATAGCAAAAGAAACAAAAAATGCCAAGAGGGTGGCAAGGAGAGTAAGAAAATAACTTGTCTAGTTCTTGTTGGGATGAAGAGAATGGTGTGAGGCACAGAGTTTATATAGAGTTCTAATGGGCATGAATTGGCAAGTTTGGAGTGTTTCCAATATAGAAAACTTGCTAAATCTTCAATTTTTCATGTTCTCCAAGCACACAAAATAGCAAGGGCTGTTTTTAGAAGTTTCCAATTCAATTTGGCTTTCTAACTTGGCAAAATTCTCTTTTTTTTTTATTTTCCGCTGCACTACCATTACTACAGTACTCATTCGGAACACCCCTTTTTATTTTTGCACAATTTATCATGTTACTGCAGTAATGATTTCACTAACGCGGTAGCCAGACTCAAACGCCCGCCCCCCCCTTTTATATTTCTATATTTCCATATTTTCATATTTCTATATTTTTATATTTGTGTATTTCTATATTTCTATATTTTTTATATTTTTATATTTTTCTATATTTCCATAATTTTTTCTCATTTGTCAAACCATTTTCCCTATGTTGAAATACACTTTTTTTTGCACCAAAATTTTCATAAAATTCTCAAAGTTGATTTTTCTCAATTTATTTTATTTTATTTATCAAATTTTCATACAATTTTTTGGGATATTACATTTTCACTTATTTCTAGAAAAATTTAGTATAGATTACTGGAGTAGCCTACTATGCTAGTGTGCCCAAACTTTAAGAACACACTCTGGTTACCTCGGTAACGCAACTGAAATTCACCAACGTCCACTGGTTACCCTGGTAGCTTATCGTAGTAATACTCTAAGATCCCTATTTTCTTCACTTGTACACAACGATTATCACGGTAACCCATTCCTCTACCATGGTACACAAACGTGAGACTAGACTTAGACTTATATACAGAGATGTTCTCGCATGTTATGTTCTATATATGATAAAAGACCATTAAGATATGATCTTGAAATGTTAGAAACACGTGAATAACCCATTAGTCTTGATTTTCAAGGTTGATGGCTCTAAGAGGCTTGGAATCCCCGAAAGAGGCTTAGGCATAGATGTGGAGATGACTTTCGAGTTTTATTTTATTATTTTGATTTAAATAAGGCTTACATGTGTGTTGATGCTTGAATGTTCTGTTTTGACTTGATTATGCATGTTTAGGAATACATGAATAATGATGCATGATGAATGATGGAAAATCTATGCTATGACATGTTTGTAATGCTACCTTGATTATATGCTATTTATTGTTTCTCTTGAATTTAACATGTCACTATTTAATGAAAGATTAAACAAAGATTATAACCACACACTAGCATGGTGAGGGTATTTCAACTTGAGTGTTCTAATCGAATCTGGGTTGAGGATGTTTAGATTTGGGCATTTGAAGTTAACCCCACTTTTCAAACAATGACATTGGGTGTTAGAATTTAACCCCACTTCACGGATGACGGGTTTGAGCATCCGTAGTTCACTTCTCTCCTCACACTAGGAACACTGAGGTAAAATCCTTTTGGTCTAATGTCAACTACAAATAATCAACTATTCGAATCACCTAATTCATAAAAGTGTTTGCCATGTTTGCTTTATTTGATTGAAATAATAACTTAAATATTTGGGATGAACCATTAGGCTTTGAGCTCACCCTCCTTTTCTAACTTTTCAGGGAATTGATGACCACAAGCTATAGATGTTCACTTACTTAATCTTTATTTTAGAATTTATTTTGTAATACAGGCATGTTGACCCTTAGTTTACTTTCCAGTTTAAAGTTATGTTATTTCAAAAGTCTTTGTACCCGATGAATATCAAGCTAATTAATGATATTAATTTATTTTATGAATTCTAAGTGTTCCTCATGAATTCTATATAAGTGAACATCTCACAAAGTTTGGATCAGAATTGAAAAAAAAAAAAAGTTTAATGTGATGCACCCGCCTCTCAAGTCGCCAATGATTGATGTTACTCCTTGCAAGTGGTGACAACGTGCCAACCACCAAGGTCAGTACAACAATTATGCCCTTCAAACAATGTGGGCCATGAGGGGGAAGCAAGATGTTACACACTGATTAAAGTAAAATAAACAATTATATCACTTTTCCTTCTTGGCAAGTATAAAGAAATTAGTCACATCCAAATGTGTCATTTCCATAGGACCATTAATGAAAAGACTATGTCTCAATATTTTTTGTTTTCTGCTACAACTATGCATGATAAAGTTCAACAAGATGCTCAACTATACAACAAGTACGTGACCAAGGGCAGGTCATACCACAACAATAACATTTACTTTCAATATTTTTTGAATAAGATCCACTTTGTTATTTATCTTGTTTTACATCATTTATATCCCACTTTTGATGGTAATTTTGACCATGACCACGACCACAACCGTGACCACATCCATGACCACAACCACGACCATGACTGTAATATGTAACACCCTAACCCCCTAGAGATAGGTTTAAGCTCAACCACAAGGCAGGTTGGGTCCTATATTACATTTACAAGTACACAACTTGCATCTCAATTCTTTTATTCTAACACTTATTGAAATAATCATAAATTTACTTCCATTGAGTTTAATTTTGAACAAGATAAATACAAGTGAATAAAGGAAAACTTCAAACTTTTTCTTTATTCAAAATAAAATAAAGAAATACATTATTGAATTCATATAATCAAAAGAAAGAGCATGCAACTCTAAAATTTAAAACAAAAATTCAGCGAAAGTCTTTATTCAAAATTTGGGCAATATGCCCTTACATAGAAACTTTCTAAAAATAGACTTTCGAATTCCTTAGCAAGCTTGATCATGTATTTCAATTTCTTGAAAAATAAAAGGAAGTAGTAAGCGCATAACCCAGTAGATTATTTATTAAACAACTAAATTACTATTTCAAATCAATAACACATCCAAATTCAAACACTTTCATGCATTAATTGATTCAAGCAACTTTTTGGTTGTAGTTGACGTTAAGACTAAAATGGGTTCTACTTCCTTGATGTTCTTAATTTAGATACCCCTCTTTAGGGTGGAAAGACATTTCTTTGTCACTTTTCATTGGATGCCACATACCAAGTATCCCTTTGTTGCGTCATGCACCACACACTCCAAGCATGTGTTAAGAACGCCCATAGCACCCATATGGGTCACTATGATAGTACGTAGTTCTTATCTTCACTTTCTTCTATTTAAGTTCACATAATCATGAAAGAAATTTAGAATATAAATTTCAGAATTTAAAACAACTAAGAAAGCATGAAAACATCACATAGCGTGCTTGAAACATTGAATTAGATCCTAAACATGGATTCTAAGCATGACATACTCTCATGGATGATTAAAACATAAAAAATGTTAAACTAAAATTAAAATATGATTAAACATGCTGAAACTAAAATAAGACATACTGAAAATTAGAATTTAAACAAGCATGAACATACTAAATATTTGAAAGAGCAAAATAGAAGTTTAAGAAATCCCTTCTACCTTAATCTGAATTTCTTTGTAGAATCCGGCAGAGGTTCCCTTTATCTACCACTTTCAAAACTTCAAGATCTTCTAATCACCAACAAAAATACTTCAACAACTCTTTAAAATACTGAAATAAGAACTTCTCACACAAGAAAGAAAAGAGAGTGAGAAGGGGTGCCAAGAAGAAGGCAAGAACAAGTAAAGAGGGAAGTGTCAACTCTTTGCTTTGGGATGAGATGAATGTGAGCAAGAGGGGTATTTATAGGTGTTCATGAGCACAAAGGGGGCAGCTAGGGCAGCTTACCACATTTGGGCATGTTTCCAAACTCATAAGGGGATGGTTTTCATAAAGAGGGCAAGTGTGCTCATGGTTGGCAAATGGGACCACTATGGCTTTCTAATTCAAGTGTGTGCAAAATCTTTGAACCTTATTTGTTTCTTTTATATGTGTAAACACAATTAAAGGTTTAAAATACATTCTAATCTCTCTTGGATGTCCTCTATTAGTAGGGAAACATTTTAATATGTTGTGATTCACAAAATCAAAAAAGTTTCTAATATGGGCACACAAAAATAAAGCTTTGAAATGTTTCTTATTCCCTTTGGATTCTCTCCCTTTTTGGCTCTACATGTGAGTATGAGGAAAGTTTTTATTTTCTTATTTTTTCTAGGTGAAGGAATCTTTCTATATTTCTTTAAATCAGTCATTCTCATTAAACTTTTGTCTTGGGTTTGTCACATGTGTGTTCACACACACACTTATGAGACATTTTTTTATGTAACCTTAGTATACATGGTTTCTATAGGTGTGGGCATACTTGATCATTTACATGGCACATGAAATTATTCTTAATGGTTTCAAATAATAGACACGTCCCATAGAGCTTAGGGTAGGGTAGGTTGCACATGATCATGGTGTTCCACCCATGTAACTTGCACATGTTAGCGGTCGCCATGACTTCATGAGCTCATAAAAATCAAATAAAAATTAATATCTCCTTATTTACATGAAAATATGATTTATATCCTATAGCTTTGGAATCACATGAACCTAGTGCACATTTTAAGGTATTGCCTTGCCCTAGGTGATTTTCTTTCAAAAACTTTCCTTATTTAAGATCCACTAAGGTCACTGGGCAAATGAAAATTCAAATCTTGGCCAATTGTTCTGATTTTTGGATATGTCATTCATTTTGTTAGTTCATGTTATTCCATTTCGTTTCGGGTCATTTTGATCTCTCGAAGTACCCTAAATGACAATTCTTTCTAATTTGGAGCCCCTGAAGGTCGTTTGGCAAATGAAAACCTTAACCTTGACCAATTGTTCTAATTTTTGGATATGTTGTCCCATTAGTTGGTTCATGTCACCTTACTTCATTTCAAGTTGTTTTGGGTCCCTAAAGGTCATCAAATGAGACTTTCGAAAATCTGTCAAATTTAGCCTTGAAATGAGCCTAGTTTTATTTTGCACCCAATTTCACTAAATTGATCTTGAATTTCATTTAATTAAATACAGAGTTTTTATAATATTACAACCTACCATCCTTAGAAAAATTTTATTCTCAAAATTTGTACATAACTAAGGATTTTTAGTGAATAGATGTGGATACTTGGTCTTCATCTCACTTTCGAGTTCCTAATTAATTTCTTCCACCTTGTGATGTTTCCACAGTACCTTGACTAATGGGATAGCCTTTGTTTGCATACTATGAACTTTATGGTTAAGAATTCTAACTGGTGTTTTCTCGCAAATAGCATCACCTTGAATATTCACTTCCTCCTAGTAGATGATGTGAGAGGGGTTAGGTTCTTACTTTCTTTCATTTCCTTTAATGTCTAAGACACAAGCTCAACATAGACTCTAGTGTCTAGGTAACTCTCTCAGACTTACTGACTTGATTTGTGGGTCTAGTTGGCAAAAATTAACCACTTTAGTGAGATGATCTGCAATTTTTCATACAGTGTTTTCTCCCTAAGTCTTAGGGTATCCTCAACATCTAACCTAAGGTCAGAATGCTTATCTTATTCAATTTTCTCCATTATGCTTGTGAGCCATTCGTCTTGCCTTTTGTTCACCCCTGATCTAATTGCAAAAGATTTGGTGGGCAAGACATGTTATAGAGATAAGCTTGTTTTTCATTTAGGGTCATACCCAGCCTAAGTTCTCAATCTATTGGAATGTCAAAGTTTCTTTGTTACCCCACCTCCATCTCAGTGGACTCGACCACATGGCAGGCCTTGGGTTATTACTAATACTTTCTACTCCCAGACTGTAACACCCCAACCCCCACATTCTTTGAGTTTGGACATAACCACCATTATTTTGACAGTGGACTTAACCAATTGGCGGGTCGGGCCGGTGCTACTTTACAAGTGACACACACTTGACTTTCTATTTTTCAATATCACATGCCTTAGAATAAATTCATTAGTACAAATTCACATTTAATAAAATCAAGGCAATTAAAGGTAAAGAAAAATTCAACTTCTTTATTAATAAAAGAAGTACATAACTTT